>JAJGRX010000285.1:0-46893 GCA_025461125.1 Carex kokanica | reverse complement strand
TGTTGGTAACCTGTCTCTTCTCAAGGAGCTGGTTTTAATGGGATGGTACGGTCATTTGGAGGGATTGAATTCATTAACTGCACTTCGTAGTCTATGGGTATCGCACTGCCCTGCGATCAAACCGTCATCTCCCATGGACAAGTACGCATTTCCACTTCAAGATGTTCTTGTTGATGACTTGAAAATATTGAAGTTGATACTATCAGATGAAACTATTTCCTCAATAGATATTTTGTCAATTTTTGACTTTCATGGAGATTTCTCAGATGATGAGGTTTTTCAATCTCTTACCTCTCTAAAAGATTTGGGTTTTATGATTGCAAGAACTTAAAAAATCTGCCCAAGAACTTAAAAAATCTTGCATCTGTCCAACATATGAAACTAGATGACTGTCCAACGTGTGAATTGGAAGAACTACCCAGGAATCTTCGTGTGTTGACAATTATTGGATGTCCATCTCTGACGGAGAAGTTCAACAAGGGTGGCCCTTATCGGGTCATGTTTGAAGAAGGAAGCACCATTGTGACATTTCCAACAGAAGGTAAGCTACTTTTGACACCCCACAGTACCATCTATTTTTAATCTATATCTTCTCTTTATTGATGGATACATCATTTTGATCAGTCATTAGAGGGATCTACACAAATATATTTAGACCTCTCCATCCTTTTGTTTTACCAAAGAATTGAAATTCCTATTGTTTATCTGTGACTGGAAAATCAATAGAGTTTCAAAGGGCACCTGGAATTAATAAAACTGATAAAAAAAGACCTTATTGGTACGACCTTGGTACTTGACATAATTGCCCAGATTTTGGCTAAATCCATAATAACAGAGGAGACAAGGCATCCTCCTGCTGGTCTGGTTTTGTGTTGGATTGCTAGTATGGTTCAGCATTCATGAACAGTACCTGTGTACCAGACCTCCTTCCTTTTTCCTTTTTGAGGCCTTTTAATTTAAGTCTCAATGTGTTTGTTCCGAACTTGCAACTGTATTCAGTAAACGTTTACATATTTAAATATATATCTATTTTCACAAACACAATGGTACATTTACGTTGTTAGTAATTTTTTTTTTGAAAGTAAGGCAACAAGTGCCCATTTCATATATGAAATAGAACTTTGTAAATTACATAGTACTGAACATTAACTATAAGCCCATCAGTGAGCTGCCACCACAAATCCTAACAACAAAAAAACATATGCCCGACGTTTGATTATCCACCAAAACACAGTAAGAAGGAAACTAATATTAAGCCACCATTTCTTGGAGCTGAGGAAGCACAAAACTAACAAGGCAGCAACACTAAATTTTAAGAACTTCCTAGAACTATTCATCTGGCCAGTTGTCGCCTCCTGTACTGCCTATATCGGGTTCAGCCGCAGGGGCTCCTTATTGGTATCATCTGATGATCCGTTGGGTCCCAGACTTGCAGTGGGATAGCAGTGAGATCCTGAGGCAGCCAACGTGCAGTTGCATCTTTGAAGCGCTTAGCCATATGTCCTGACCAATATTCAACAAGAGAGACAATTAGTAAAATCAAATTGCGAGTTGAATTAATAGATGAATGTTGAAAGATGATAGAGTTGCGATGTTTCCATATGGTCCAGCTTAAAGCACTAAACACCACCAGGAAAGCAATTTTATTATCAATGTCTAGAGTTCCTGCAAAAGCCACTATATTAGCACAGGTTTTCCAATTAGAGAAGTAATTTTGACTCTGTCCCATCCAAAACCAAATGTGTTTAGCTACCCGGCATTTAATGAGTAAATGAGCTACTGTTTCTTTTTTTGGACAGAGTTGACAGGTTAATGATCCCTGCCAGCCACGTTTATGTAAATTGTTTTTAGTCAAAATTCTATTATTCATGACAAGCCACATAAAGATCCTTATTTTGGGGGGAATGGGAAGTTCCCACCAGATTTTATACCTATGCTGATTAATACCTCTAAAATTTAGAATGTGATAAACTGAACTAACCGAGAACTCCCCACTATTCTCCCATCTCCAAGCAATTTTATCTACTCCATGAGTGAAACTACAAGTACTAATAAGTGCTAATAACTGATGCCATTCTACTAGTAAAACACCATGTAATTGTCTTCTAAATCTCAAGGCAGAACCTTGGGAGTTTATCACAGCAGAGATTGAGATTTGAGGTGTAGAACAAATATTGAATAATTGAGAGAATTGGGAAGCTAAACTACAGTTGCCTGTCCAAATGGTATGCCAAAAAGATAAATTGGATTGTATTCCAGGTTCGAAAGTGACACTGAGATTACCTAATGGTTCTAATTTCATAATGGATTTCCAAAAAGGAGAATGAGGCAAACTAGTGTTTTGGGAATAGTAATTATGTTGAATCACAGTTTTCCATAATCCTTGATAATTGTTATCTTGAAATCTCCACCACCATTTCAGCAGCAAAGAGAGATTCATAAGGTGTAAATCTAGTACTCCCATACCCCCATGTTGTTTATCTATACAGACTTTAGACCATGCAACTAAAGTATATTTTTTCCTAGATTTATCTGACCCCTGCCAAAGAAACCTATTGCGAATAGAATTAATTTTTCTAATAATGGTTTTAGGAGCCCTAAATAAGGATAAGGTATATAATGGAATGGCTGACATGACTGAATTGAGAAGGGTGAGTCTTCCACCTATAGATAAGAGCTGTCCTTTCCAGTTTTGTAGTCTACTTTCTAGTTTATCTACTAAAAATTGCCAGTCGTCTATAGTAAGTTTTTTATAGTGTAATGGGAGTCCTAAATATTTAAAAGGAAATACTCCTAATTTACATTGAAAAGATTCAGCATAATATGAACCATCTGTATGTATAGGGTAAAGCTCAGTTTTCTGTAAATTCATTGTTATGCCTGATAACGCTTCAAAGCTTTTCATACCCCACCATGCTGATTCGACATTGTTATGAGTTGCTTTTAAGAAAAGGATCGTGTCATCAGCATAATGGCAGTTTGTAATTGATCTATTAGCAAGACAAGGAGGACCTAAACCTATGATCTTATTAGCTTGTCTACCTTTATGAAAATTTTTGCACAAAGTATCAGATGCAAGAATGAATAAGAAAGGTGATAAAGGGTCACCTTGTCTAACTCCTCTTTTGCAGTAGAAAAATTGTGTAAATTCCCCATTAAAGTTAATGCATGATTGTGAGCTATATAACCAATCCTTAATCCAAGTTATCCATTTACTACCAAACCCTCTACTAACTAAAATCTCTAATATGTAGTCCCAATGAATCTTATCATATGCCTTTTCGAAATCCACTTTAATAACTACACCAGGATGTTGTTGTACCTGAGATGAGTGAATTATTTCTTGGCTAAGAATAACATTGTCTAATATGTACCTATTTTTAATAAAAGCAGATTGGCTAACATCTATTAGTCTACTCATAATATTCTCTAATCTGATAGTAAGGATCTTAGAAATAATTTTGAAGCTACAGTTGACTAAACTAATAGGTCTGTATTTAGTGATTAAGACAGCATCTTTTTCCTTAGGTATCAAACAGATAACTGATTTATTGATTTTATGTAAGTCTAAAGAATGGTGGAAGAAATGGGTGCACAGGAGAAGTAAGTCAGATTTGACAACCTCCCAGTATTGTTGATAAAACAAAAAGGTGAACCCATCTGGTCCTGGTGCCCCCTGAGCAGAGGAGTCAAACACTGCTTTTTTAATTTCTTGTTCAGTGATAACCTTTTCTAGTCCTAATTGTTCAGCAGAAGTAAGTTTATCATTTTGGTCCCAAAAGGTAGAGTCTAAATGAGCATATTTTATACCTGTCTCTCCCAATAAAGACCTATAATAATCTACTGCATGTTTTTTCATTTGGTCTAAGTTAGTAGTAAGTTGCCCATTAATTTCTAATGAATTAATCCTATTCTTTTTATTTCTATGAGAAGCTACAACTTGAAAAAATTTTGTATTTTGATCCCCTTCTTCTAACCACTGTTGCTTAGACCTATTCTTCCAAAAAATTTCCTCCTCTAAGTAAATCTGTTCTAGTTGTGTCTTAGCTGTAGACCATCTTAGATAATCCTCCTCACTAAGTGATGTTGTTTCTTGAAGAATATCTAATCTATGGAGCTCCTTAATTAAATTTGCCTTAAGTCTCTTTTTATCACCATAAAATTTTTGGCCCATCCTCTAAGTTTTTTTTTCATGAATTTAAGTTTGTTAACCCAACTACTAGCAATATTTCTATGATCTAGCTGATAGTAAGTCCACCATTTAGTAATAAACTCTTCAAAACCCTCTTGTTTTATCCATTCTGGTTCAAATCGAAACTGAGAAGGGGGAGGCCTATGAGATTTACTAATTTGAAATAAAAGTGGGCAATGGTCTGAGCCACTTTTATGTAAATCAGATATTATACTATCAGAGTATGTACTATCCCAAGTGAGTGATGTAAATATCCTATCCAGCAGTGCAAAATTGGTCCCATTAGACCAGGTAAATTTTCTAGTATTTAATTTGTGCTCTACCAATGAATGTCTATTTATAAATGAATTAAAATCTAAGCTAATAGGAACATCAAAGTGAGTCCCTGATTTTTCTTTCTTATGTCTAATTGCATTAAAATCTCCACATAGAATCCAAAATGGAATGGTATGTTGCCTAATCTGGTCAAGTGCTAACCATAAGTCTTTTTTAAAGGATCGAATGACTGGGCCATAGACAATTGTTAGCTGCCAAATGTTGGAATCTAGTTTGTTTTCTAGTATTACATCAAGATAGTATTTATGAATATGATAATCTAGAACTTTGATTTTATTGCTGTCACATCCAAATAAAAGTCCACCAGATCTACCAATTGAAGGAACCCATTGCCACTCATCTACTGAATGTGATAAGGACTTTAAGAATCTTAAAGAGAAATCTTCTTTTTTTGTTTCTTGAATGGCTACTATATCTATATGATGATCTCTAAGTAATTCATGCAAATATTGTTTTTTCCTACTTGAATTTAACCCTCTACAATTCCAATTGAGCATATTCATGGAATACATTGATCTCCACTAGTTACTAGTATAGCAGAATCATCTAAAATATCTAAAGTAAGAGTCACAGTATCAGAATTTAGTTTAGAAGCTTGAAGAATTTTCCTAACTGTTTGTTCAAAATTATGCCTATCCATTTGTTGAATGGCTTCTATGATAGGAATCTTATCTTCTACTTTATTACCTAATTGAATCTGATAAACTTGAAAGAGCTCACTAATTTCATCTACCGTAAGTCTATTATAAGGAAAATTCTTAATTAAAGGAATACCTGCAGTGCTACTTGTGCCTATCTCTTTAGCTCTAAGTCTTTTCACCGCCTTACTCATGGTGGAAGATGGATCTGCTTGGGCCTGCACCCTCAGGCTTTT
Organism: Carex kokanica; assembly: GCA_025461125.1. Lineage (NCBI taxonomy): Eukaryota > Viridiplantae > Streptophyta > Magnoliopsida > Poales > Cyperaceae > Carex > Carex kokanica. The sequence goes on along the minus strand of JAJGRX010000285.1, from coordinate 41,491 downwards.
GCGGGGAATCACTTCCTTGTGCCCAGTAGATGCCGTATCAACTACCTCAGGAGTGGTCAAGCTAGGTATGGGTTGTTCTGAGGAGTCAGTAAGCAGGATGAGCTCAGTTCCTTTCTTTTTGGAGCTCCTTAGTCTGGCAGCCATACCAGATTTACCTCCCAGTGTTAGTTTCTTCTTAATGGTGATTGGACTGGTTTTTTTCTTGTTCCCCCATGTTTTTTTGCCAGACTTACCAGTACCCGAGGTTGCACCAACATCCTGGAATTTCTGTAAAATAGGCTCATCTTCACTATCATCAGCAGAGAGAACTTGGAAGGGATTAGGGGAGGAAGAAGAGGATATGTGACCTGGTTTGTTCCTTGAGCCAGATCCAGAACCTGGAGGGAGCCCACCACCCTTAGTACCAGACCCGCCAGATTTGGAGTGTACCAGAGTACGCCCCACCGAGCCTTTCTTACCGGACCCCGGTGTATCGCCTTCATCTTCATCTCTTTTGCGAGTGGCGCCCAATCCAGTTTTACATCCAGGTGTCACAGGAGGAGGATTGACTTCTTCCATAGATTCATCCTCAGGGATCTTATCTGACAGATTTTGTTCAACCTCTTCATTGTCATCTGCACTATTTGGATTGACCATCGCCGATTCATCCCACACCTGCTGCATCCCAAACTCTGTCCCATTCGGATAGGGGCGCCCATTAGTCCTAGCTCTCCAAGCATGTACACTCTCGGTTTGGGGACTTTCAATTTCAATGCCCAGGTCAAAAACTTTGATCTTCCCGGAGGGAGTAAGTCGCTCAACATAGTGGATGGGAGGGATGAGCTTAGCATCACAAACCCCTAGTTTGGCACGGATGAATCGCAGTCGTAGCGAGCTCCCGTGCCTGGATCTAGTTCCAACATATGAGCTCCCAAAGGGTTTAAAATCTTCTCCAGTTCTGCCCAGGACCATTGGAATTTGGGGAAACCCGTCGAACCCAGATCGGTGTGAGATCCATACCTTCGTCAAAATCGGGCTCCCACGCCAAGATCGGGAATTCTACATCCTCTAATAGCAAAAACCCCCGACGAGCCATTGAGTCTAACCAAGCTTTCGTTGGAGCTTTAATGAGATACTGGAATTCAGCATACACTGTTGTTATCCAGCGATGATCCGCACGCTTGAATCGCCTTTGCAAGAGCTGCTCGATCTTCTCCGGCCCCCATCCCGCGATGTCATCCAAAATAAAGCTCAGCTGAAACTGTTTCTCGATTAGTTCAGACTCCGCGGTTCGGGTCAGTGTGACGATCGGAGTGCGCAAAGGAGCCATGGTGCCCGATCGTCGCTGAGGTTTTGCTTTGAAAGCCGTTTTTCGCTCCGTGAGGATTCTAGGGTTGCGGGGGGTTAAGAGGAGGATTTGGGGGAATGCCAATGTAGTGGCTTTGCACCTCGTGCTTTATGGCCAAATTTGTTACAAACAAAACATATTAGCGCATTGCGACAGACACACGCTAAATGGCCAGATGAGCCACACTTGAGGCAAAACGGATTCGCTGGAGTCGATCGATTCACCAAGTCAGTAAATCTCCGATGAATCAGTTGAGCTTTAGATTCACTTGGAGGAAGCAGAAGGCCATCTGGTTTGGATCGAACTTGCCACGACATTGTAGGAATAGTAACCACTTCCTTATAACTACGAGGCCCAGATCTATTATCCATTAATGGCGGCCTACCCGGCTTGTGAGACTTGCGATCATCCACTTTAGCGCGCAAACAGGCTCGTTGGAACTGTACAACTCTAGACATTTGGGCTTTTATTTCTCTCTTTTTTGTTTTTTCTTTTCTTTTCTGTTTTTTCTGTTTTTTCTTTTTTCTTTTTTCTGGAGGCTAAATCGCCATTTTTGTCGCCATTTTTCGCTCTTTTTTTTTCCGTAATACCAAAAATCACGTTGTTAGTAATTAATGCTGGCATAGCAATATTTATATATTATCAATCTGATAGCCATAAATTTTCTCTGCTATGCTAATGCTATAAGATGCTAATCTTTTCTTCTAAACTCTGTTTCTTTTGCAGAAGGAAGGTACCATTTTTATTAGGCTCACTCTCTCGAGTTTCTTCTATGCTGTCTCTCCATATCTCCAATATTCCAATCGCCCATACCACCTCATCCACAAAACAAAACAAAAATAAAACCACAACAAAAAAAACTAAAAAATCAAAATAAGAACAAAAAAGACGAAAAAAAAAGCAAAAAAAGATTCTCCTTTGATTATCAGTTAGAAGAAATTTGTTCTATCCATCTTTTTTAAGTCTTCACTCTCCAGTACAATTATTGCCGGGAGATTGTATAATTTCGTGTAACTGTCAAATTTATTTGATGTTTTAATTGTTCTTTGCAAACTATAGAAAAAACAAAAAAAAAGATAAAAAAAGGAAAAGGAAAAAAAGGAAAAAAGAAAAAAGAAAAAAAATATTGTACCCTAATTTAAGTCTGGGTGATACTATATTATTATTGTCTATGTCCTATTTATTTGTATTTGGTATTTTTTTGTTAGAGTGAATATTACGTTCTATATCTTGTATGACTTTCTATGTTTTGATAAAGATGATATATCAAGGGTGTTGCTCATATATTTGATCATCTGAAAATACTCTGTAATATTTTTTCTAAATTAATAAAAATAAGGGAGGGAAGGTAGCTTCATGGGAGTGCTTGTGTTTGTGTTCTATTTTATATAATTATAATATTTTTGTGACTGTCTATGTCATATTTATTTGTATGTGGTACCTTTTTGTGTGTGTTATATGTTTAATATTGTTTTGAGTTATCAACTTGTGCTAGTCACTTTATGCGGTGTGCATTTTATATGTGTGTATTGTGAGTTTATTTATGTGAACATTTGTATGATAAGACAGACTGCTTGTCGATTTTACATGGGACAAAATTCTAACGGTTGATTCAAACCATTCAACATGATCTTCATATGAATATGTATTTGTAGACTAAATTTTACACTTTTTAAACTGACTTTTTTACTATTTTTTAAATAAGTAGAAAATCACTGTTTTTGAATGGTCCAAAAATATAACATCAAGTGATTTTCGACCTTTCTAAAAAATAGTAAAGAAATTTTAAAAAATATAAAATTTGATTTGCAAGTACTTTTCATATGGATATCATGTTAAATGGTTGAGATCGATCATTAGAACTTTCAAAATGAAGATATGAATCCATAGCATGAGTCAATGTGGACTATACATAGTACCATAATCTCACTCAAGAAGAGAAATAAACTTGATATTGTTACCGCTCCTTGCTTGATTTATAGCATAAAAGAGAGGGGAACAAAATCGAATTCAGATCCAGTGAAGTAACTCAATTTTGGGTTTTAGATCGGAACAATCCGATTCAAATCCGCAATAATCTATTCTGGAGTGGAGTGCACACATCCCATGTGATGGATTCGAATCCCGAGATGATCTTGAACGACGGATTTGAATTGGACAGTCCCAATTCAAAACCCAAAAATTGGGTTACTTTAGGGGATCCGTACCCAACAAAATCAGTACAGTGTCTTGAATCTACAAAGAATTTGATGACAATTTATTTCCGTTCAATCTAGAACAAAAAAGGCCCAGCCCAAACCCAAATCAGGGCCCATAATAAATTTATCAATTCTCACTAGAAAGCGAAGCCAGAACATCGATCTATTTCTAGTGTGCGTCTCTCTCCGGCCGCCATGGCTGCTTCTTGCGATAGCTTCCTCCTATGGCGAATCATCTCGAAGGAGACGCCACCAGGATCTCCTGTCGATTCTTCCTTTTCCTTATCGAATAACTACAGATTCTTCCTCTTCCTCTTCATCTCTAGTGGTGACAAGTAATCTATTCCATGGGAGCCCGCAGCATAGGAGTAGATTAGTTGTTCCACTCGAGATGAAAGAGTTACGAACGGAATGAGGAAACAAAATCACTTCAAGTGGAGAAGTTATCTGACGAGGTTGGCTGGTTCTTTTTAATTAATCAGGTATAAATTATTATGGTACTTAATAAATTTCTCTTCCAAATTAATTACCAGAAGCCTACCTACCTCGATCTGATGAGGTGTCACCAATTAGAGCTGGTATGCTTTCCGTCTTGTACTGAAAATTTGCCTGATTTCGCACAAAGTTAGTATCAGTTTGTCACCGTCCCACTAGGTGTAACACTGACTGCTTTTGGTGTGAGAGATAATTGAATTGAATTAACTTACTAGCAAACTTTTGAATGTCCCCGTCCCACTACTGTCAGAAAAGGTGCAACATTCAATACCATCTCTAATTTTCCATCATTTGAGCTGAGAGCTGATCTCTTTGCATCTCCCTAGGCGTTGTCAGAGCTGTCCACACTGGTAAAAATTCTCTACCAATATCTTCTCAGAATAGTATATCAACAACCAGTGGAGATGGAGATCTCTTGTTGATTCCTCCTCTTCCTTCTCTGAAAACTGAGCATTTGTTGCTATGATTGTAGATTTTGTTGAAGCTGGATAAAGTATACTGATTAATACCCGTGATAATAATTCTGATTAATACCCATTGGTTGCTAACAAGAATATGCTGATATAAATATGACAATAATTATTACATTTGCAATTGAACCCAACAATTTCTGAGATATACATACTATATTAATAAATTTGTCTCAATCCACGGATTGTTAATTGGTAAAAGCTGTGAGGCGTCATTTGCAAATCATCCAACAAACAATTAATAATGTTGGGCGATCATTGGAAATGTGATTCACTTCCGCTTTTTATCTAAAATTGAAATACTTTGGGTATGAATTATAGAACTATTAGTCTATTATCTTGATCATAGAAGGAAAAATCGGCTGTTCCAGACCGGAATCGGCCTATTCGGATTGGAATCGGGCTGTACCAATTTAGATTTCTGTTTCTTGTCGGTCCGAGTTACATGGTAGGTGATTTTTTCGTGAAAATTCATCCGAAACGGTCCGATTCCAGTCAAATATCAGCCGAAATGGTCCTATTCCAGTCAAATTTCTGCTGAGTCGGTCTTATTCTGGAAAATTCCAACCATTTCAGCTTCAAATATTCTTTCCCAAACTTAACTAAAAATTGTCCCCGACGGGACTCGAACCCAAGAGCTGCTGTGTGTTCATAATGAACTTTACCAATACAACTGCTCATTTTTGTTGTTACATCATGTAACTATAATACTGAAATTATACTTGGTTTGAGATTAACCCCATATTGGAAATATCCAGACACAATTTTTTTTAATTACAAATTTCTCTTTATACCCCTATACATCGTACTTATTGGACTCTGAATTGTACTAACTACTTTTTAGAGTTTATTTTATTGTAATAATTGTATTATTATATAAATAAACTATTTGTGTGAAATATTTTGTTTCATTATAATTTTTTTAACATATTATTTTTTACAAACATTTTTACTATTTTTTAGTACAAAACAAGTTTCTGCCAAAAATATCCGAGTTTCCGATCCGATTCGACCGATTCCAACCGATTCATCCGATTCCGATATCACGATGAAGTGACTGATTCCGATTTTGCTTCTATGATCTTGATCCTGAGTTTCTGGAATTTATTTATTTGAATCAAGGAAATAATTGAAAAAAATTGTTATGGACCTGGATAACATTGTTGTAGGTTTTGGATATTTGGGAATAATTAAATTTGTAGTGGCATCTCCTCATTACTATCAGATTAAATTGTTGAACTTGTTGGAGAATGCATGACTGTTTTAATTATTATAGCCATTATCACAATACTATTTTATTCACTTGTATCAAAGTATAAAAAATGCTGTGTTTTGATCATTTTCTTCTTCTCTTGTTTGTTAGTTTTCCTTTTCTAAACCATTTGAAGATCGCTTGTACATTAAGAAGGTTCCTGTGATGATAAAAATAAGCTGCTGCATATCATATATGCTCTCTCTTTGTTTTTTTGTTTTTTTGAAATTAAATAAATAAATATGCCACAAAGGTCTAGCTTGGCTTAATATTGTTTGAACTTGTTAAATTTTTCTAGTTACTTTTTCTAACCATAAAACTCTGATAAGAGCGGTTGGGAGCAATCCTGACTGAAACAAAGCTCTTTAATTATCACTTTTTCTAAATCATACTGTTTAGTGTCTTCAATAATGTCTAGTAATTTAACTACCGAAGATAATTGTCATCAATTGCATAATTCGGTAGCAAGCTTGTGACAATCCAAAAATTTCAAAGCCCTTCATAACACATTATCCCTAAAAAATTAAGGACCGTTATGTTTAAGTCCGTTTCTTCTTCTTCTTCCTTTTAATTAGAAAAAAAAAAAATCAAGTTTGTAGGATGAAATTTTAAACTTAACTCTTATTATTGCCGGATTTTGGTAGCTTGCCAGAAAAAAATAATTAGATGAATAAATGTGTGAAAAGAAGAGATTCCAAGGATATATAGGAAATTTAACCTTGATTATGGGGTGACCAGCATGTGGTGGGCTCCAGAGTGGGTGGGTGGTCAAGTCAATTCCCTCATACTGGCTAAGTCCATATCCCACACAGCCATGCTATAGTTCTACTTGGAGAGCTTATATTATCTTTTTCTTGTTAGTTGAAGAGAGCTTACATTATCCATTGCAGCATGCTTGCAGTAGCCAAGAATGTAATTTGATTTTATCAATGAATCTTGTTACTTCAACGCTACAACTTTCACTGACTGGCATAGTGACACAACTTGCGATAAATTCGCCAATAATTCGCATTTTATTCATTTTTTAGACGTTTCGGAACCGAACACTGAATAAAACATTAAAAAACGTATATATGTTTATTCCGAATAAAACACGTATTCACAAATATTGGCGAATAAAACGCGAAAAAAAACACAATTTTTTTTTTTGGGATTTTTTTTTTGTTTCCTTGTGGTACCGAATCATTTCGGAATTATAACTGAATTATTCCCGATTCACGAACTTTTCCACACCGAACTGAAACCGAACTTTTCATTTGTCACTATGGTGACTGGTGTGGCTTCACCTGTACCTACCATAGTCTGTTCTGTACAGCATGGCCAGAGAAAATCTATATGTCAAAGGATTGATTAGTTCTTGTCAGTTTTTTTCGCATGCAGCGTATGTCACCATTTCTTTGTTGTCCAAACCAAAACCAAAACAAAATCTATATGTCAAAGGATTGATTAGTTCCTGTCAGTGTTTTTTCGCATGCAGCGTATGTCACCATTTCTTTCTTGTCCTTGTGAACGCATTTCTTTGTTGCCCAAACCAAAACACATTTCTAATTCTGAAGGGAAAAAAAAAAAAAAAAAACAAGAGAAAAAAGAAAGAACCATTGAACTCGATCCAATATCCCACAGTACATCTCATTTTGTACCATTCCTTTTCATTTTGCTGAACTTTTCTAAAAAAATTTCAACTTTCCTTGTACAATATGAGAAAGCCAGCCATTGAGGCTGAGAAGGCCCTTCCCACCCCCTTTGGATGGCTGGCACCCCCTTGATCAAAGTGCTTTGGATCAATTATTCAGACATAAAAACGTAAAATTTCATCCGTAGATATCTACCAATTTTTTTTTTAATATCCAACATTAAATAAAAAATATGAAATATACCCAGGTTTCCGACATTTTTATTAATACCTAAAACAAAACAAAAATATCAAATATGCCCTCACTTTGAAATTTTTTAAAAAAATGACCTAACCGCCCAGGGGCTGGGCGGTCAGCCTTCCACCCAACCGCCCCCCCGTCGGGCGGTCCAAAAAAAAAAAAAAAATCACCAAACCGCCAACAGTGGGGCGGTCCACTATTTTTTTTTTTTTTTTTTTTTATCAGATTCAAAATTCATTTTAGAGAAAATGGCTACATGGATTTTTGTGTTCTTTATATCAAAATAAAGGTATGAAAGTCTAGTTTCCATATAATATAATTTCTCTATACAAAAATTACAGATTGGTACAGTTTTAGCGATTAATTGACAGAAGTCAGAATCAGAAAAGCTGAAATTCCAGTGAGCAGTCCTATAATTTTGATCAGATTTAAAATTCATTTTAGAGAAAATGGCTACATGGATTTTTGTGTTATTTATATCAAAATAATATATGAAAGTCTAGTTTCCAGATAATATAATTTCTATATACAAAAATATTACAGATTGGTACAGTTTTAGCGATTAATTGACAGAAGTCAGAATTCAGAAAAGCTGAAATTCCAGTGAGCAGTCCTATAATTTTGATCAGATTTAAAATTCATTTAGAGAAATGGCTACATGGATTTTGTGTTCTTTATATCAAAATAAGATATGAAAGTCTAGTTTCCAGATAATATAATTCTCTATACAAAAATATTACAGATTGGTACAGTTTTAGCGATTAATTGACAGAAGTCAGAATTCAGAAAAGCTCAAATTCCAGTGAGCAGTCCTATAATTTTGATCAGATTTTAAAATTCATTTTAGAGAAAATGGCTACATGGATTTTTGTGTTCTTTATATCAAAATAAAGATATGAAAGTCTAGTTTCCAGATAATATAATTTCTCTATACAAAACTATTACATATTGGTACAGTTTTAGCGATTAATTGACAGAAGTCAGAATTCAGAAAAGCTGAAATTCCAGTGAGCAGTCCTATAATTTTGATCAGATTTAAAATTCATTTTAGAGAAAATGGCTACATGGATTTTTGTGTTCTTTATATCAAAATAAAGATATGAAAGTCTAGTTTCCAGATAATATAATTTCTCTATACACAAAATATTACAGATTGGTACAGTTTTAGCGATTAATTGACAGAAGTCAGAATTCAGAAAAGCTGAAATTCCAGTGAGCAGTCCTATAATTTGATCAGATTTAAAATTCATTTTAGAGAAAATGGCTACATGGATTTTTGTGTTCTTTATATCAAAATAAAGGTATGAAAGTCTAGTTTCCAGATATATAACTTCTCTATACAAAAATATTACAGATTGGTACAGTTTTAGCGATTAATTGACAGAAGTCAGAATTCAGAAAAGCTGAAATTCCAGTGAGCAGTCCTATAATTTTGATCAGATTTAAAATTCATTTTAGAGAAAATGGCTACATGGATTTTGTGTTCTTTATATAAAAATAAAGGTATGAAAGTCTAGTTTCCAGATAATATAACTTCTCTATACAAAAATATTACAGATTGGTACAGTTTTAGCGATTAATTGACAGAAGTCAGAATTCAGAAAAGCTGAAATTCCAGTGAGCAGTCCTATAATTTGATCAAATTCAAAATTCAATTTAGAGAAAATGGCTACATAGATTTTTAAGTTCTTTATATCAAAATAAAGGTATGAAAGTCTAGTTTCCAGATAATATAACTTCTCTATACAAAAATATTACAGATTGGTACAGTTTTAGCGATTAATTGACAGAAGTCAGAATTCAGAAAAGCTGAAATTCCAGTGAGCAGTCCTATAATTTTGATCAAATTCAAAATTCAATTTAGAGAAAATGGCTACATGGATTTTATGTTCTTTATATCAAAATAAAGGTATGAAAGTCTAGTTTCTAGATAATATAATTTCTCTATACAAAAAATATTACAGATTGCTACAATTTTAGCGATTAATTGACAGAGGTTTAGAATTCAGAAATGAGCGGGAAGTAAAACACCATCTTTACTTCCCAAGCCCTTGGTGCAAACGTTTGCACCAAGCCCTTGGTGCAAATGTTCTTTATATAGAGACTGGCTAAGCTCAAAACGTTTGCACCAAGCCCTTGGTGCAAACGTTTTGGTTCTCCTATTTGCAAAGTCCAAACGGTCGATCCAAACCGTTAGATATTAATCCATATTAAAATGTGCTTGGAGACCAAATTTCACATTTTTTGGAATTTTTTTGCTATTTATTAAGCCACTTTGAAAGTTGCTGATTCGGGTGAACAGTAAAAATAGTGCAATAAAATTCTGGACCGTGTGATCAGAACTTTCAAAGTGGCTTAATAAATAGTAAAAAATTCCAAAAAATGTAAAATTTGGTCTCCAAGCACATTTCAATATGGAGAACAACTTGAACGGTTTGGATCGACCGTTTGAACTTTGGAATATCATGTTGAACGGTCGGATCAATAGTTTGGACTTTGAAAATGGAGATATAAACATGAGGTATGGATGAGGTATGAGGGAGAGGCATTGGAACCCTACTCTATATATTATATATTATATATATATATATAGAATTGTGCTATTGTACTTCGCGAAGTAAAACGAAGCTTTACTTCACACTCATTTGGACTTTGAAAATCCGATTTTGAGTTGGAAGCATATCGGGCCATATATACTAAAAACATATTAGCCTCTCTCTTTACATTTTTTGGAATTTTTTTACTATTTATTAAGCCACTTTGAAAATCGCTGATCCATTGGTTTAGAATTTTTACTGTTTTTTACTGTTCACAATGGATCAGCGATTTTCAAAGTGGCTTAATAAATAGTAAAAAAATTCCAAAAAATGTAAAATTTGGTCTCCAAGCACATTTCAATATGGAGAACAACTTGAATGGTTCGGATCGACGTTTTGGATTTCAAAAATAGAAATATGAGCGTGACGCGAAGTACAATAGCCCTACTCTATATATATATAGAGAGAGAGAGAGCTTGGAGATAGGCTAATATGCTTTTAGTAGTATATGGCCCGATATGCTTCCAACTCAAAATCGGATTTTCAAAGTCCAAACGGTCGATCCGAACCATTCAAGTTGATCTACATATTGAAATAGCTTGGAGACCAAATTTTACATTTTTTGGAATTTTACACTTCTGTCAATTATCGCTAAAAACTGTGCTAATCTGTAATATTTTTGTAGAGAGAAATTATATTATCTGAAAAACTACACTTTCATACCTTTATTTTGATATAAGAACATAAAAATCAATGTAGCCATTTTCTTTAAATTGAATTTTGAATTTGATCAAAATTATTGGACTGCTCATTGGAATTTCAGCTTTTCTGAATTCTGACTTCTGTCAATTAATCGCTAAAACTGTACCAATCTGTAATATTTTTGTATAGAGAAGTTATATTATCTGGAAACTCGACTTTCATACCTTTATTTTGATATAAAGAACACAAATCCATGTAGCCATTTTCTCTAAAATGAATTTTGAATCTGATCAAATTATAGGACTGCTCACTGGAATTTCAGCTTTTCTGAATTCTGACTTCTGTCAATTAATCGCTAAAACTGTACCAATCTGTAATATTTTGTATAGAGAAATTATATTATCTGGAAACTAGACTTTCATATCTTTATTTTGATAAAGAACACAAAAATACATGTAGCCATTTTCTCTAAAATGAATTTGAATCTGATCAAAAAAAAAAAAAAAAAATAGTGGACCCGCCCGACGGGGGGGGCGGTTGGGTGGAAGGCTGACCGCCCAGCCCCTGGGCGGTTAGGGCATTTTTTAAAAAATTTCAAAGTGAGGGCATATTTGATATTTTTGTTTTGTTTTAGGGTATTAATAAAAATGTCGCCCCAGGTTTGCTAGGTATTTTTAAAAATGCCACAAACCGGTCAAAAAATGGCCGGTCGGTATATATATATAGAGGTTGGTTAATATCAAAATGTTTGTTCCAGAGCTGTAGTGCACCAATTGGTTTTTCAATTTTCAAAGTTCAAACGGTCAATCCAAACCATTAGATGTGATATCTATATTAAAATGTGCTTGGAGATCAAATTTTACATTTTTTGAAACTTTTTAACTATTTATTAAGTCAGTTTTAAATCGCTGAATTTAATAAATAGTGAAAAATTTCTGGATTGTTGAAAACAACGATTTTAAACACTGACTTAATTAATAGTAAAAAAATTCAAAAAAATGTAAAATTTGATCTCCAAGCACATTTTAATATATTTTCTATTTCAGTCCACTTAAATACCCCGTTTCTCTCTCCTCACACCTTCATAACTCACTCAAACTCACCAGAAAAGAAAGAGAGAAAGAGAAGAAGGGAAAGAGGAAGATATAGGTGATTCCGGAGGCGAAAAGGATGAGCAGTAGCAATTGAGGTAGATCGTCCAATTGTGGACGTAGCGAGAGGAGGGTCTGATACGGGTATTCTCCCGAGGAGAGTAGTCCGTATGTGGAAGTGGCTAAATGAATCTCGGCCCTGCCCGAGATGGCAGTCCGAGATGTCTAGAGTGTGTGAAAGTTAAAGGGCGAGGTGAGTGTAGAGAGATTCTGACTCTGACCTATTCGATCTCTCTGTGTGTGTAAAATTCTCGACCCCCGTTCAATGGTGATTTTTGCCTTATATATGCTGAGTTCATAACCGCTATCTCGGCGGTTATCTCGCCTTAAAGCCGGGGAAAACGGTTATTGTGACCGAGTTGACTGGTCATCCCGCATTAAGGCGGTGTATGTCTATTTCGGCGCGGAGTTCGACCTTTGCAGGCCTTCGGCCTGTTCTGTGACTGGATCTTAAGTATCTCGGGCTTTGGGCCTTCTTTACCTTGGCGCCGGGCTGGCTCTTGAAAGGAGGTCCGAATCCCGGGCTTTCATAGGCCTAAAGTTTAGTAAATAAAGGGCCTTGGAAAACATGGACCTATCAGGGTCAATAAGTGGTTGAGGTAGAAATGAGGAAAAAAGAAAAAAAAGAAATGTCAAGTATGCTTTAGGGATAAAAAGAAATATGAAGTCTATTTTATAGAGGAATAAACTCCATATGTACCAGTCAAAAACTACCCACCACAGTATAATGAAATGAATATGGTCATGGCCAACAAACTACATTTTGATAAATGTCAGGTTACTAATTAAAATTTATAGGTTGTTGAAAAAATTTTAAAAAGAAATAATAAATATAAACAAAAATTACCAGAAAATTGCCTCAAAATTCGCCCTTTTCGCCTATTTGCTTCCTCTTTCCCTTCTTCTCTTTCTCTCTTTCTCTTATGGTGAGTTTGAGTGAGTTGTGAGGGGGAGGAGAGAGAAACGGGTTATTTATAGTGCCCGAAACAGAAAAAAAAATACCTGACCGGCCATTTTTTGGTCGGTCCTAATTTTAAATCTAAACAGCCAAAAAATGGCTAGTCTGGGTTTTTTAAAATTCCAGCGAACCTGGGTATATTTCATATTTTTTATTTAATGTTGGATATTAAAAAAAATCGGCATATCGTTAGATATGCCAATTGTGAATAAATTAGCCCGGTAATCAAAAGAGCAAGAAATGCACATGCTACTCGTTAGGGATCAACAATGAGAGTGCTTGCTTTTCACAGTGTTTGGGTATATAATTAGTACAACTTTTCTTCTATTTGATGTTTTTTTATATAAACATCTTTATCTTTGTTTTATATATAATTAGTACAAGTATTCAGAGGGTTTGGGTATATACGTGTTTGCTTGTAAGAGGTTGTAAAATATATGTGTTTGCTTGTACCCAACAAAAGTTTATTGAAGTTATATGTGCTTGCTTGTAAGTAGGCATAATGTGTACCTTAGAATGCAGTCGAGCAAAAATTTCATTTAAAGACTGGAGTAAGGCTTAGGTGCTATGGATAGCATAAGGCATTCCGTGCTACGTCCTCAAAACCTATCGTATAACTTCAAATTTCGATCTAAGTAGCTCATAAATTGGTTATATAATGGCCTTCTAGAATACTAATTTTTACTATTTTTGAAATTACATTTTTTATGATTTATGAAAGATGGCAAAAAATAGTCTAAAATATTGGCAATTTTTAAGCTCCAATGACAACAATTGATGAATCTTCAAAATAAACACATGAATCTGAAACAAAAATATATACATAAAGTGAAGTCTGGTAAACATGACTAATTCTTAAGCTCAAACTTTAAAATAGTAGATGATAGACTAAAAAACATAGGATGCATACCTTCTTTGATATCTGATACTTTTTATGCTTCTTTTGCACGAGTTGAAACTTCATGCTCACTATCTAATAAACTAGCACTAATAAATTTCATACAGATAGAGCAGTTATTGATATATAATAGCTAGAAGCCATGATTTATTAATGATAATCTGTTGGATTGGGACCAAGATTTATCCCGAATAATTCGCAAATTTTATGAATTTTTCCAAAATTTTACAAATTATCCGTGATTTTTTTTTCTCTATTGTGGGGCCAAGATCTCCGGTCTGGACTCAATGTATAATTTTGAAATATACCCAAATCACGAATTTTGACCCCGCCAAGTCTTTCCCGAATCATTAAGTTGTCACTATGCTTCCCGAGAAGTCATTCTCTCTTGATCCTCTTGTTTGCGCACCACTCTCTTAATACCAAATTTTTTACGTCATAGTTGAACTCGAAATCCTTTGAACAAACAATATCAATATAGATTAACTAATTGTCTGACAAAATTGAGTATAGAGAGATTAGCTGCCCTCGAAGCTCCAGTGAATTAGCAATTGCTTCACAGAGTTTTGTTTATTAATTTAACTTTTAAAATAATTAAATAATATATTAATGAACAAAAATGATAGAAAAATAATGTTAAATTTCTATGGTATACTGAATATAAAATTATTTTCATGAGAAAATCAACTATTTTAAAAGTTTTTGTAAATTTTTCTTTTTAAATTTTGTCTATATTTAGTCATGTGTTGTTTTAAGTCAAAATAGTTCTGTTAATATCCTATTTGGATTTCACGTGAGATATTCTTTAAGCCCAAGAATCTGAATCCTCCGAGGTACCTAAGTACCTAACTCAAGTAAATTGAAACGACGGCTCAGATTAAATCAAAACGGTGCCTATTCGGAAATGGCGCAGAGAGTCAGTATTATTTGTGCTTTGAGATTCGTGCCAAGTTAAAAGAACGATACTGAGCCATCCGTTTCCAATTTGCTTGAGTCAGGTACCTGGGTTGATCCGAATTCTAAGCCCAACCCAGGCCTAATTTACTGTGTCTGGTACAAGAGGCGACAACAATTCACCCTTCAATCTACAACGAAAAAGGCCCAGCCCAAACCAAATCAAGACCCATAATAAAATTTATTATTTCTGAGCAGAGATCGAACCCTTCTAGAAGGCCCAGCCCAAATCAAATCAAGGCCCATAATAAATTTATTATCTCTGAGCAGAGATCGAACCCTTCCCTTCCTTCTAGATCGTCTCTGTTACGCGTCTCTCTCTCTCTCTCTCTCCTCTCTGTGGCCGCCATGGCTGCTTCTTCGACAGCATCTTCCAGCGATTCCTCCTCCTCCAGCGACTCCTCTGGCGAATCATCTCGGAGGAGGCGCCGCCACAAGGAATCCTCGCTGAAGGCGCGCAAGGATCAGCGCACAGGGAAAAGCGCCGCCACCGCCACCGCCGCCGTAGATCTCCGTCGATTCTTCTCTTCCTTCTCTGATAGCCACAGGTTCGTTCTCTTTTCCATGGTTTTTGTCTTGTTAGTTGATTGACTTGTGCCGTTACTGAAATCTCTTTAGTGCCAGTTCATCTGATAGTGAGCATGAAGCTTCGAGTCGTGGAAAGAAGCATAAAAAGCATCGGAGATCAAAGAAGGTATATTTACTTCGTATGGTTTTTACATCAGAGATCAATACCAGTACTGTACTGGTATCTGGTATTGATACTGGCAGGAACTGCTGTAGTCATACCAGTACTGATTTCTTTTTATGTCAGGAAAAGGAGAAGATAAAACCAAGTCAAGTCACCATAAACGGCACAAGAGAGAGAAAGAGGTAAACTATCATATTACTGTAAAATTATCATTTAAGTTCTCTGTCTTGCTGCCCCATGATTTTTATTTATACCATACTGACAGAATCTTGTAGGATTAAAGTCTTAAAGTATCATGAATTTCATAACCAAAAAAGCTATGCTGTTCTAGTATATTATAGTATACTAAAGAAGAATATGTACCCTCAACATAACTAGGAAATTATTTTATTACACAAGTAAATGCATACTTGATGCATACAAAGAATATGTACCCTCAACATACTTGATGCATGCAATATATGTAAGCTGACGGACCTTTTTGCAAACAATACTCAGTATTATATTCACAATTACCACCTAAGTTTTTATCATGCTTGTCACCACCAAATTTCCTCAAATATATTTGCAATTGACACCTAACCACTAAGTTGCGGTAGTTGAAGAGGTTCTTGTTGCGTAAATATTGACTTTCTTAATTCTTGCTCTAATTTTTCCTTTTTCGTCATGCATGAATGAATTAAAATTCATTTTAATTGTACAAGTACAGAATAGTTATGATATTTCTGTAGTTTATTTTAAATAGTGGTACTTATAGTTTTTTTTTGGTGCTCCTTGTGTTGGGGTGGCTCTTGAAAATTGGAGCTGGGTTGTTAAACGGGTAACCCGGTCGATGTGTTGTTTCTTTGTTGCTATTTGGGCGATTTTGAGCTTTACACAGAGAAAGGAGAGCAGTCCAGTTCAACTTTCCAAGGTTCTCTCTCTCTCTCTCTCTTCTGCACCACTAGGTGTTATAATTGAGATAAAAAATGTTTCTGTTCTACAATTAGTCTTAATTTGTACTTGTTTCTAAGGTCAAGTTAGCCCTTATAGTGTAATTTAGCCTCAGTTTTACCTGCATAGGCCTTAATGTACCCTCAACTGTGCAATCAAGCGGTAGGTTTTCATAACTACTTCTAAATACTTCATTCTTGAATTAAATTTCAAGAATTGCAATCCTTATTGTTCAATGCATAAAAAGATGAAGGTGTGGTGTGAGCCTTGATTTATTTTTGTGCAAGTTCATGAACTTATTTGCTTTGTTAACTTAAAAAATGTGCTTTTTTTCGTACAGTTCCTGGGACATGACAAAGACGAAGGCGTGCGGCGAAGTGCTATTTCTGGTAAAAAGGTATGGCATTTTATTCATCTCTGCTTTTTCTTATATCCTCATGTTTTCTAATTGTTTTTTAAGGGGTACAGGAAATCATTTGGAAGTAGTAATTAAAAAATAGTTATGTCCCCAGCAAAAGCCTAATTGTACCCCCAAATTTATAAATACATAAAAAATCCTTATAAATGGAAATAATACACGGATTAGTTTGGACCTGACTATTGACCATTTGGGGGAGTTGTATAGTTTATGGGTTTCTTTTAAATTTTGTTTTGCTTGTAGATTTTGCTGAAGGTGGATAAAACAAAGGAGGACAAGGAGGCAGAGAGCAAGCGAAATGAACTTTTGAAATTTCTCAATGCTAGCTATGATTAATTTGCTGTTTGTGTTTTTCATCAATCTCCCAGTCATCATTTTTTTCATTCCTTTTTGTACCTGAAATGCATGGTTGTGTAATTTTTTTTTAATTATCTTTACCTACTTTACCATTTACCTCTTAGTCTGTCATTTTATTTTAAAGTTTTCAGTTTAAAAATTAGTCAGGTTTACCAGACACCACTTTGTGTGTATATATATTTGTTTCAGAGCTTGTGTTTATTTTGGGGATTCATCAATTGTGGCTATTTTTAAATTGGAGTGAGGGGTTCTGCTCATTATGTGTTCAAATTATGTTTTTTAATTATCTATAGCAGAGTTGGTGCACATAGTACTTGTCTGGTTGTATTGTTTCGAATGCTTCTATCAAAATTAAAGATGAAAGTAGAATTAGATGCAGAAATTATTTAATGACTTGGCATTGTAGTTGCATGTAAAATATATGTATTGTTTTTTCTTTACCATGAAGTTTTGCTTGATTGCGTTTTAAGGTGCCAATTGTGCCTATTTACAAGCAAACACATAACTTGAATAAAATTTGTTGGTTACAAGCAAACACATAAAATTGTAACAATAATACACGCTGGTTAACCTCTTACAAGTAAACACGCAAAACTTGAAAAAAAAGAGAAGAAAAAGAAAGAAATGAGTAAAACTGAAAACAAAGAAAAATATATTCATATATTAAACATCAAATAGAAAAAAATTGTTCTAATTTTATAGTCAAGCCCTTCGAAAAGCGAGCACTCTTGTTGCTGGTGTGCAGAGTAATTCCTAACGAGTTGCATGTTCATTTCTTGCTCTTTTGATTTTTGGGCCAATAATTACTATGGCAAATCCGGTACCAAATCCTGTACCAAATCCCAATCCAATGAAAAGGCACAATAGAACAATTGCAGTCATTTTCTTAGCAGGTTTTGTGGGAGGAGAGGTTGTATTGTTTCCAGGGCTTGTGACATTGCACAGCTTAGATAATGGCACACCACATAATCCAGGGTTCCCTTCGTACGATGAATTGTCGATGCCAGGAACTGGCCAGATTGCGGGATTCTCCCGACCAGATGGAATGAAAGATTCAAGAGGATAGAAAATTCAGGGAGATTAGTTCCTGTGGAATCTCTCCAGAGAGTTGTTCCAAGAAAGGTCCAGTGACTCGATTTGCGTCAATTGTCCAAGTCGATGCGGATGGATCCAGTAAAAGCATTATGTGACAGGTTTAGTGCTTTTATCTTTGAGCTCGCAATCAGGAATATCACCAGTGAATCTATTTGTCGATAAATCAATCGACATAAATTAGGTAAGTATTCTCTGTCATTTGTGCCCCTTTATCCGTGATAGTAACAGAGATCCCATATAATCCCATAAAGCCAATCAAGGTCTTTACCAAGAACTGCATTCGAGGATAAATTCTGCATGGACTTGAAATTTCTGAACCAGAGTGGTGGTAAACTTCCATTGAAGTTGTTTGAAGCTAGATCAATATTCTTAACAATGGGAAAGAGAATTCATTTTTCCAAAATTTGAAGGAAGGTCTAGTGTACCGTAGAATTTATTGGACCTTAGAACAATGACTTGGAGATTTGGAAGCTTTCCTAGTGAAAACGGGAAAGTGCCACCTATGTGGTTGTTCCCTATGTCAAGGAGTGCCAAATCTTTACACCTTGTTAAAGATCCAGGCAAATTGCCTTCAAGATTGTTGTTGTTCAAATCCAATATGACGAGTGCACAAGACCTCTTATGTGACGAGATAGTATTCCAGAAAGTTTGTTTCCTCTTAAACTCAGGATCTGCATGTACTTGGGTCTTCCTATGATGCAAGAAGGAATCGATCCACTCAAGTTGTTGTGTGATAGATCCAGCATGTAAAGATTTGTTTCACAAATTGAAGATGGGATTTCTCTAGTTAGCATATTTCTAGATAAACTGAGAATAGTGTTCTCCAAATAGAGTGTATAGTTCAGTGGGATTTCTGAGAATTCATTGTTGGAATAGTCCAAATGTAAGCACCCACAAGTGGGACTGCTCCTTTTAGCTTGTTAAAACTAAAATCAACGGCCCAAAGGAAAACCTGGAGGAACATCTTCTACACTAGTAAACATGTTGTGCGAAAGGTTAAGCCGTGGTGTATAAGAGAAGCTCTTCCATATCCACCTTGGTATAACTCCGTGCAATTGGTTGTTTGAGAGATCAACATGGATCAAATTGGTGAGGTTAAGGTCAAATGTTCCATTAAAATTGTTTGAGCTCAGGTCAAGAATTAGTAGACTTGGGAGCCAAACTATTGAAATCAGAATTGGTCCACAGAACTGGTTCGTACTTAAATGAAGTACTTCGAGATTTGAGAACTTAAATATTTTCCAGGGAATTTGTCCATCCAATTGATTATTATCAAGGTCAAGCTCAATCAATGGAGAAAATACAAGAGAAGACTCTTTTAGTCGGAACTGGCCTGAGAGCTTGTTGTTAGAAAGATGTAGTCCTTCCAAACTTGGAAGAGAAAACAAACTTTGGGGAATTGAGCCAGAGTGTGAGTTATTGGAAAGGTCCAATCTTGCTAATTTACCGAGTTTTTCGATTGAAGAGGGTATTTGTCCTGAAAAGTTGCAACCTGAAAGTCTGAGTTCAGATAAATTTCTGAGGTTGCCAATTGAATCTGGTATGCTGCCAAAAAAGTTTGTTTCTTTGAGAACCAAGCTCTCCAAAGAACTCACGATTGGAAAATTAGGTAAAGTCCCAAATAGCTCTGGATTTCCTGATAGATCAAGCTTGGTCAATGTTGGGATTTGAAAAATCTCGTGTGGACAACAGCCCTTCAAGGTCGGAATTCTGCAATTGGAGATCTTTTAATGGAATTCAGCAAAGTAGTCTGGAATCTGGGTTTTCAAGCTGTTGTCCACTGAGGCGAATGACAGTTATGGAACCAAGTTGGGAAAGAGAAGATTCAATGGGGCCTGACAGATTACAATTAACCATACTGAGAACTTGTAAGTGGGGGACCGACTCAGACAGAGCTCTGCACCACTCGGTTCCATTCACAGAGATATCCACACCATCAAGATAGAGCTCCCTTAAATTGCTAAATTGGCTAACCAATATCCGCAGATTTGGTTCATGCAATTTCAAAATCATAATCTAAGTAGTAATAGTCGCATGAAAGGTCAAGTGAGATCAAGTTTGTAAGGCTGGACTATGGCAATTGGGGATTGGCCGATAAAATATGTCTTGGATAGGTTTAGATGGGTAAGCATAGTTAGCTTCTCGAACCCATAAGCTGGAATCTGGTTTAGTGAAAAGTCGTTGTATGCAAGGTTGAGGTGTTGGAGGGAGGTGAGATTAAAGATTGCGGCACTGAGGTTACCTTGAATGTTACGGTTGCTGATGTCAAGGGCAGTGACATGACCGGTTGCTTTGTCGCAAGACACTCCCTCCCAGCCACGACAACAGTCTGTTCCGGGTTGCCAAGAGGTAAGATCAGCGTACAAGAAGCCTCTTTTGAGTTGGAGAAGGGAAGAGCTTTGGTTAGGAAAGCATGAGACATGGGTTGCCACAGAAGTAGAGTGAAGAGAAATAGATGAGAGGATGAGAGTAGAGTGTAGAGACACAAGTTGCAGAGAGTTTGGCCAAGAATTAGCAAAATCCATTTGTTCAATCTGGTAGAAACAGCAAGAGAGTAGTGAATGGTGGATTATGAAATTAACTTGTATATATAAAAACCCAGCTGTAAACAGTACATGTAAATTTTTCATGCACGTTGACTGAGAAAGTCATTTAGAGCTGTTAGGCCATTCAATATGAACATTGTTCATTTGTTTCGTTAGGCTCACATCAGCTTGACTTGGGCACTAGTGGAAAAACACACATCAGGGTCGGTTATATACGCACATTAGCATCGGACCCCGAGGCGACGCTGACCCAGGCGTTGCAAATACGGTACTAATCTGGGTCGGTTGAACAGCCGATGCTGAAATATATTAATAGAATCGGGTATTAAATAAAACCGATGCTAAATAATACTATTAAAATCGGTTTATTAAATAAAACCGATGCTAATACTAACTAATAGAATCGGATTTTAAATAAAACCGATGCTAATAAATAATAATAGAATCGGTTAATTATATTAAACCGATGCTAATACTAATTAATAGAATCGGTTATTTAATTAAACCGATGCTAATTGTTAACTATTAGAATCGGTTTATTTAATTAACAGATTCTATTAGTTTGTATTAGCATCGGTGTTATGTAATTAACCGATTCTATTATTATTTATTAGCATCGGTATTATTTAAAAACCGATTTTAATAGTATTATTTAGCATCGGGTTTATTTAATAACCGATGCTATTAGTATTCAGATCCGTTTGGAAAATAAAATCAACATCGGTTTGGACTATTAACCGATGCTAATGTTATTATTAAGAGCGGTTATTGGATAATACCCGATGCTAATATGTTATTATATTTTAAAAAATAATTTTTAATTTGAATCTGAATCGGGTAATTAAAGAACCGATTGTAATTTGTTATTTTATTTTAAAAAAAACATTTTTAATTTTGGCCAGCTCCTATATTTGCTGGCATATATAAGTAATCAATACACATCCTAAATTATCACAGATCCATACACAACCTAAATTATCACAAATCCATACACATCCTAAATTATTACAAAATATCATGTTCATGCAAAGTTTACACCACATCCTAGAATTAATTAAACTCCTAAATTATTACAAATTATCTAATCCTAAATTGTTTTAGTTTTTTGAATAAGTAATTCCTTTAAGAAAAATTTACCCCACAACATGCGAATGTTGTCCATGTTTGCGTTACTGTAGCTTGCGGGAAAATCCTGCATTTTTAAAATGATAAAATAGCCCAATTAAGCGTGTACGAACAACATTTTTTAAATGATAGAAGAGCAACTATGCTTACTTTTAGAAAATATATAAATGCATATATATACCTTTAAATTTGGAAAAACATCGAGGAAGCGAGTTATTATGTCATGCACGAACAACATGACATAATATCCACATTCCCAACCTTCGCGTTGTTGTGGGCACTATATTACACATCAAGACATAGTTAAAAAAATAAACAAGTTTGAAAACAGCAGTATAAATAGCAGTTTAAATATTCAGTTTTCTCATTTTAAAATCCAGCTTTGAAATTAGCTAAAAATAGCAGAAAAATCAGAAAAATACAAAGTTTGACTTCAAATAGACTGTCTTTTTGTCCTCTATCTAACTGTCTTTTTGGATTTCTGGTTTGAATTTCAGTTCAATCTGCACTGATCAATCTGTGACAGTGTGTTATTTAGGGCATCTTTGGTACCTATGTGCAGTTTTGACCAGAAGATAATGAATTAATTAAGCAGATTTAGTGATGATTGTTATGAACTGGTTTGTTGTGAAGGCACAAAAATGAATTGTTTAGGTATTACAAATTCGAAATAAAATAAACAAATTTCACCATTTTTTAACCAAATTTCTAACTGCATTGTCTGTGTATGGCGCTGTTCTATTTTGCTTGAATGACTTGGAAGCTTGTTTCATTCGTCAATTGTGATAGAAGGTTATTATATCGGCAGTGGGCAATTGTTTTGTTCATAAAAAAGTGATATCTTTACTTTTCAGTATGTAAAGGTACACATACACTGGCTAGTATAGACGACTATATACAATTTATACTACTGGGGACAAAATAAAGAACAGTGAAAAAACCTTGAAACAGCACCTCCTATTAGTATGCATTTCAACATGATATCTAAATTTGTAATCGGTCATGGATATTTTTAGTATCAAAATTTGTAAATTGGTTATTTCATTTGGTTTGCCTTTTCTTATTTGTTGTTGCTTGCAAGTGCAAGTCGCCAATGGTGTAATTAATCCTTTTGTTTTTATTCAATTTTTTACATAATATCAAGGATTAAAATTGTGTTAACAGATGCCTTTTGTTTTCTTTGAAGCATGGACCTTAATGTGGGGTGTAGCATTTATGCGAATAATGATGCATAAGATTTACTTGTGAATAAAGATAACATATCATCAGATAAGCAACAGAGATTTATCCCTATAATCATATCTTAACCAAATTTCACCATTTTTTACATCTAAGTCCCTCTGAGTAGCAATTTACAAACAATGAGAGAAATTCAATAATAACTATTACCTTGCAATGCGTAACCTTCAATTTAGCGGTTTTTCCAATTCCTCCTGAACACGTTTCCACTAGGAAGGGACTGTTTGAATATCAATAGAGTGAACAATCAGTACCTACAAGAGATATCTAAAATGAATAGCAAATGAAAGTTTGAAAAACTTACTCTGCGAGCGCATCGATGATCTTCAGTCTTGTTGAAATCTTCTTATCGGAATTGAACACGAACAAATGACTTTCTCTTGGCACAAGCACGACCAATACCCAATGAACACTGCATGTTAGGTTTGTAGCAGGTCATATTCTATAATTTCTATGAAATGAAAGAGATTTAATAAAATTAGAATATATATATAGCTCTAACCCCTGATGATACGGTATGAATATCAATTTCTTGTCCCGGTTTTGTTTAAGTGCGTTCTTTAGGTATGCATCGACATATGCTCGGTTGGACTCATCATTGTCCAACAGGGTGGAACATGTTTTCGAGGGGTCCATGAAACCAACAAGCTCATTAGGAAATAATTTCTTGTAGTGTTTGTGCGCATACCTGTAAAAAAAGGCATAATGGTGATCTCAATTTTTTAAAATTTGAATTGAAAGTACTAAAATCTGCCATTAGTACGAATATTTACTCACATCATGTAGATCCGAATAATATCTGCATTGAGCCACGTCTTTGGTGTAACCAAATCCAACAAGTCATCTGCATGAAAATCTATGGAGCTTTGACAATGGAAAAGGTCAGGAGGTAAATCGATACAGAATTTATTGTCCTCTTGGTTCAAAAATCGTTCACGTAAACTCTTGAAATTAGGTCCCAGCTTGTCAAAATTGATATCATCAAACTTCTTGTAGCGACTTGGTTGTAACATTTCAGAACGAAACAAGTTCTCACCCGTAAGAACTTGTAACTCTTTGCGTGGTTCCTGCAATTAGAATAAAATACAATTATAACTCTACCTTATAGATAATACTTTACAAGTATAAGAACTTCTAATAATAATATACATTTTTCTCCTCATCTAAAGATAGCATATTCATCGGCCATGCAGTGAAACTGCCGACGGCTGAGCGAATGGTTACCAGCTCGTCATTTGGTACAGGTAAGGGGGTGTCTTCTTCACCCGGAAGAAAAGCATCAACCATTACTTTTGCATGATCGAGCGGCATAGGCCTACAGTGAATAAGTTCGCCTCGTACAACTGGAAGATGAATTGTCCCTAGGGCCACTTCAATTTTATTCCCATCTCGAACCATGTGGAGTTTGCACCTTCGTTCTTCCTTCTGTACAAATATATGTATTTATTCGAATGAAATAATATATATGAAACTAAGGCATGCAATGGAATTCTTCTTTTTTTATTCGAATGGAATAATATGTATTTATTTGCATTACCTCAGTCGAATCGAGAAATTGTGGTGGTTGGACTGACTGGCAGCTGCTCTGAACGGCTCTTGGGCTATCCGTATCCATTTGTCGTTGGCCCATCAACATTGCCATTTGCTGCTGAACCATTGTACTCAATCTCTCATCCATTTCAAATTTTAATCTCTCCTCCATTTCTCTATTTTGAGTCTGTACTTTCTCCACTTCTCTCCTTAAACTCTCCATTTCTCTTTTTGTACTCTCTACTCTCTCCGCTACTTCTCTCTGCACCCTCTGTTCGAAGTACGCTTCAGACTCCGCACTTGTGTTTCTCCTTCTTTTTCCGCACCCCTCATATGTTCTTTTGATACCCACCAGAGCTCCAATGCCTC
Organism: Carex kokanica; assembly: GCA_025461125.1. Lineage (NCBI taxonomy): Eukaryota > Viridiplantae > Streptophyta > Magnoliopsida > Poales > Cyperaceae > Carex > Carex kokanica. The sequence goes on along the minus strand of JAJGRX010000285.1, from coordinate 16,372 downwards.
TCACCCTCCCAGCATGTTCCTGATTTGGCAGAGATTTTCCAAGAACATCGTCGTATCGTTCGACGGGCAACAAGCCTTTGTTGAAGTCTGCTTCTTTTTCTTCCTGCAATGACAAAGACAATGCCAAAATGTTATACCATAATAAATTAAAGTTGAATTTCAATGGATGACAATATCTAAATCCTCACAATTGTCAGGATGGCTGCTTTTGTTTCCGGGTTAGGATAAACGACTTCCTGGCCATCGCTTGAGAGCTTTTGTCTTCCTAGTTTCCATGGGATATGCCTATGTTGGACCGACATATCAACAATCTGCTCTTGTGACAGTGCAGTAGTTGACCCTTGAGTAGACGGATCACTACTTGATGCATTTTCGTCTGCAATCGTCTGAAAAGCAGCTTTAAGCCTACTCTGAAATTTCTCACCACTATAACCTCTGGATCCTAAGAAATGTGGATACATGTTCTTGGACTGATTGGCCCTCCCCTTTTCACTTAGTTTCTACAATTTGAACAAAGAAACAATTGGCTTTGTGAAAATATTTGAATCCTTAATTATATACAAGGTAGGGGGTCCCTAGAAAATGACATACCCTGAATTCTTCTGACTGGCGAGACTCGACAAAGGCATCCCATTCTTCTTGTGTGATCGCGTACTTCTCAAGATTGGGAGTCTCACCCTTGTTGACGTACTTTGTCATTTTGTTTCTGAACCTTCGGTGAAAAACAGCCATTTGCGAAATCAACTTCTTCTTAAAACTTTCATCATCACCAGGTACAGTCCAGCCCAGCTGCCAAACAAATATAAATCAAGGTTGGAGTCAGGTAATGTCAAATGAAAGTTTGTGAAATTAGTACCATATCGAAGTTACCTTCATTTCTTCCCAGCACCTTTTCTTCGTCGAATCTTCCACCTTAGACCAGTCTTGGCACGTTAAAGGTACATGCCTTCTTACAATTATCCCAAGTTGCGATGGAAAACTTGTTGTTTGGTTATTAACAATAGGCCTCCCAAGTTTATCAAATTCAATCTTCTTGCCGGGCTGAGCAATCACATTAGTAATTTGGGACGGCCCTCTTCCCCGTTTCGTACCCGAGACTAGCTCACTATCACCGCCACCACTATCACCACCACCACTCGACATGATAGAAACTGTCGTCACCCTCCTTCTGCAATTATAAAATCAGATTTATAGTGTCAAGCACAAGCAACAACAATCATGACCCTTTGTAACAGATCAGTCAGTGCAGACTGATCCAAAGCCCAAATCAAAAGTTCAGTTATACAGTTAAATAGAGGACAGAAAAACAAATGGTTTAGAGCCAAACTTTGCATCATTCGGATTTTTCTACTATTTTCTAGCCATTTTCAAAGTTGGCCCTAAAAAATACAAAAACTGCCTATTTTGCTGCACACGTGACTTCTTTGCCTCCAACTTTGCATGGTCATTAGGCATAAGAAGAAAATTCGTAAAATCATGAAAATTCAGAGAGTTATAGAATGTATTACCCTCTGTAAAACCATAAAAAGAACACAAAATTTGGTTTAGCCAATTGTCAGGAATTGATTTTCAAAGTTCAGAAAAAGAAACCGGAAAACTGCTGTAAGTGCTACCTTTAGAAAATCATCCCGAGAGATCTGCTTAACCGAATTTAGTGTTCTTTATATCAAAATGCTCAGGAGATGACATTCTACATGCTGGTAAAATTTCATGAATTTTGGGGCTTCCTAGCTGTACCAGACAGGGGCTTCAATGCCAGGGTTAATCTGGAACAGCCGGGGTTAATCTGGAACAGCCAGGGTTTTTGTACTAAATATCATTAAAGACAGTTTCATATCTTAAAGAACTCACGATTTTCAGTAGGAGCCTGTACCAAGGTGGCTGCCTCGCCTCACCTCACGGACGTCCAAGGTGGCTGCAAGTTTATGAATGATTTTCCAAGAATCTAGAAAAGAATAAAAAAAGAGGAAAGAAGCATGAAATGGTCTGAAAAATTATTAAATCCCATACAAGGTAAAAATGAAGTTTTTACAAAGCATACTTAAAAATGAAGTATAGATATAGCTTATAACCCACAACAGTTCTTGAAATCAAACTCCTCAAAATTTGAGACACTAGCTAGATCATTGGTACAAACAAGTTGACATATGAAGAAATGATTGCAACTTTCTTGCTATAAAAATATAGCACTACAGAGATTGTTAAGTGGAGCAATTATATAAACAGAGTTTTGGTTAAGCATATAAGTTTCTAAGAACAATATATATGTTTGTGAGATAAACATATATATGGATCAATTGAAATAGGTGGCAAGTGATCTCTTCTCAGTCCTCTAATTTTCTTTCCTTCTTGGACCATTGTAAAATAAATTTATATCATAAATGGTATCCTTGAAGAATATGTGGTCAATCAATATATGGTTCACTTAAGCACAAAATTATATCATAAAAATGTTTGATCGATTTATAATACATGATCAAGTCAATCATTATACTAGAAAGTATAATTAAGCACAAAATTATACTTGTTGGACCGAATCAGTTCCGAATCACAAAATTACTCGAACAAATTGGGGTGATTTGAATATTTACCCGAGAAAGGACCCTACTGCCTCGCTGCCTCGCTGCCTCAACTCAGCGCTGCCTCGTTGCCTCACTGCCTCACTGCCTCACCTCGCTGCCTCACCTCGCTGCCTCACTTCCTCGCTGACTCACCTCACGGCCTCACTGCCTCACCTCACTGGTTTGAATAATGAACACTGTCAGTGGGTAATGAACACTGTCACTGGTTTGAATAATAAACACTGTCACCTCACTGGTTTGAGTAATTGTAAAATATTTGAAAATGAAAAATGTAAAATGGAACAGATTCTAGGAAAAATTAATTAAAAAGGATAATTTTCCCTGCAGTGGAGATCTTGACCTTGTCTAAAATCGATTCAAATCGGACCAATGTGAAAATTATGGGGTAGAATAATAAGAAATAGACAGATGTAAAATAGTGTTGGTGATTTGTACCTTGGAAATTTAGTCGGAGCATTTAACTCAGCGCCTCACCCAACGCCTCAACTCAGCGCCTCAACGCACGGCCGCCTCACCTCAGCGCCTCACCGCACGGCCGCCTCACCCAACCCTCACCTCAACATAGTGAGCGGCGAAGACAGGAGAGGGAGAGAGAGTCGGAGCCCAGGAGAGGGAGAGAGCGTCGGAGCCCAGGTGGAGTCGGAGAGGAGGGAGAGAGAGCGAAAATTTTCGCTGAGTTGTCAAGAACGATGAGTTTTGAAAATTTTCTTCTAACCCTGGCGCTAAATTGAAAATTTTGCTAAGTTGCGAAATGAAATGAACCCGCTAAATGCCTTTGTTTAGAATCGTCCATTTACAAACAACCGATGCTAATTCATCAGAAAATTTAATTTTTCTATTTTTTAAAGTAATATATTACAAACAAACAACTAGAAAAATTAAAATTATGATACATAATTAAAAACAAGAAATTTTAGTGCATATAACAAAAGAACAAGAAATTATAAACAAGAAATTAAAATGAAAAAAATAAATGAAAAAAAACAACTAGGAAAAAAATATAATTACATATTTAAAAAAAAATAAGGTACATAAAACCTATTAACATGAAATTAAAAAGACCATAAATATTGAGGCATATCTTGCATGCTTCCAATCGTCAAGTAATTTTAATGCATCCTGCAAAGAATTAATAAAATCTTTATCTCATAAATATTAAGGAATATTAAAGATTTTTTTTATCTTTGAAAATGATGAAAGAAAGTATAAATATACATATAGACCAATAAAAGTTTATATGTATGACATACCATTAAAAATTTAGGTAGGAGTTGTTTCAATCCATTCTCCTTCATTATGATCGTTGCGCATGTGACTTGTTTCATTATCCTCGCCAGTTGGTAAAAATGACATGCCAAGGGAAAACGGAGGTATCTCATCAAAATGATCGTACGCTTCCTCGTCCTCCACATTATCAATGCCGATGATACGTCTTTTCCCAGAGAGGACAACATGCCTTGTATGATCGGCCGGATCAGTTATGTAGAACACTTGTGTTGCTTGTCTTGCAAGTATAAATGGATCATCCTTGTATCCAACCTTATTGAAGTCCACCAAAATGAAACCATCGTTATCAACTTTAACCCCCTTACGGTTATCGACCCATTTACACTGAAATAACGGGATCTTGAATTTTCTGTAATCTAGCTCCCAAATTTCTTCAATAAACCCGTAATACGACATCGATGCATGCGATGGTCCGGCACCTTTAGCTCCTGAAAAACCACTCGAAACAGCTACTAACGTCACTCCACTGTTTTGCACGGTACTCTTTAAATCTTGACTTCTTGTGTAAAAAGTATACCCGTTGATGTCAAATCCTTGGAATGACCTCACGACATGGACTGGACCAAGAGCCAACAATTTGACAATTTCTTTAATGTTTTCTCCCTCCGGAGCGTCCATGACTCTACGTGTAAACCATTCTTCAAACTTTTCATTGTGTTCGCCAATCAACCAATTATCGGATTTCTTAGGATTCTGTTGCCGCAAAATAGTCATATGCTCGTCCAAAAAAAGATGAACGTCTGTGAGGTGTTGCAAAACATGGAAATGTGCTAGTGACAACGTTTTACGTTCGGGCACGAGTAATTTTGAACCGAGTGTGCCTATCCCGTGAAGTCTTCCCTCATGCCGAGATTTAGGGATGCCGATAGCTTTTAAATCATCAATATAATTAGTGCAATATTCAATAACCTCTTCGGCAGCATAGGCTCTTATAATGCTGCCCTCAGGACGATATCGGTTCCTCACATATCCCTTTAACAATCCCATGTATCTCTCGAACGGATACATGTACCGCAAGAAAACGGGTCCGCACATCTTAATTTCTCTAATTAGATGAACAATTAAATGAACCATTATATCAAAAAAAGAAGGCGGAAAATACATTTCAAGATGACAAAGAGTGACAACAACCTCCTTTTGCAAAGCATCTAAGGTTTCAGGATCATTTACTTTGCAACAAATGGCGTTGAAGAAAAAACAAAGTTTTGTGATGGTCTGCCTAACACACGGTGGCAGTATGCCCCGAATTGCAACAGGAAGAAGCTGTGTCATTAAAACATGACAGTCGTGAGACTTCATTCCTGTCAATTTTAAAGACTCCAGTGAAATTAGGTTTTTAATATTTGAAGAATATCCAGATGGAACTTTGACACCATGAAGGCATTCACAGAAGCTTTTTTTCTCGGCTTTCGACAACGTATGCATTGCGGGTTTTATATATGTACAAAATTTACCATTTTCTTTTTCCTTCTCTGCTGGTTGTAGATCCGGCCGTATGTTCATGAATTGCATGTCTTTCCGAGCATTGATACCGTCCTTAGTCTTACCTGGAATATTCAATAATGTTCCAACCATGCTATCGCACACATTTTTAACCACGTGCATCACATCGAGACAGTGCCGAACCTCTAAATGCTCCCAGTATGGTAAATCCCAAAAAATTGACCTCTTCTTCCAAGTAATCTTCGGAGCCCCTTTCTTTCTCACTGCTTTTTTTTTAAATTTCCCAAATTGAACTTTGATATCCTTTACTCGCGAATAAACCTCTGGACCGGTCAACGGATAATTTACTGTGATATTCTCGGTCTTTCCATTGAATGCTTTCTTTCTCTTACGGTGTGCGTGGTTGGCAGGTAGAAATCTACGATGACCCATGTACACATTTTTAGAGGAATTAGGTAGCCACACATCGACTGTATCGTCCAGGCAAACAGGGCACGCTTTTTCTCCTTTAACACTATAACCCGACAAATTACCATAAGCTGGAAAATCATTAATGGTGCAGAAAATCATGGCCCGTAAAGTGAAATTCTCCTTGCTGTATGCATCAAATATCTGCACTCCTGGACACCACAATTTGTTTAAATCCTCGATCAATGGCGCTAGATACACATCTATGTCGTTTCCGGGCTGTTTGGGTCCTGATATCAGCATGGTCATCATGATGTACTTGCGTTTCATACATAACCAAGGCGGAAGATTATAAATGCACAATAGAACCGGCCAACTGCTATGCTTACTGCTCATGCTACTGTGCGGATTCATTCCATCTGTACTCACCCCAAGCTTTAGGTTTCTTGGGTCACCGCCAAATTCGGAAAACTTTCTGTCAATATTTCTCCACTGCGGAGAATCAGCGGGGTGCCGTAATTTTCCGTCTTTTTTCCGGTTATCGGCATGCCAACGCAATAATTTCGCATCTTTAGCATTTGAGAACAAACGTTTAAATCTCGGTATCACGGGGAGGTACCACAATACTTTTGCCGGAGGTCCTTTATCCAGTTTATAATCATCACTTTTATCGCTGGTTAATTGTTTTCTACTGTAGCGCGATGCACCACATTTTGGACACTCGTGAAAATCTTCGTACTCATTTCGATATAATATACAATCATTTGGACACGCGTGTATTCTTTGAACTTCCAAATCCACTGGACACAACATTTTCTTCGCTTCGTAAACATTAGATGGTATCTCGTTTCCTTCCGGAAGCATTTCTTTTAAAGTTTGTAATAACGCAGTAAAACTTTTATCACTCCAACCATTAGATGCTTTCAGGTTATACAATTTTAATACACCTTTCAATCTTGAAAATTTTGAACAACCAGGATACAATTCCTTATTACAATCTTCGTACAAATTCTCAAATACACCATATCGCTTATCATTATCAAAATCCTCTTCTAAATCACGTAACATTTGATCAAAATTAGCATCTTCATCTACCACCATATCATCATCGCCTGGCACATCACTTTCGTCACTTCCACCAGTATGATATTCCGGATGCTCAGTACCAGTACCTATGTCGGTTTCCAAACTCTCGCCATGCCAAATCCAACGCTTATATTGTTGTTTGAATCCACGACGGATTAAGTGGTTCCTCACTTGGATGGGGTTGGAAAATTTTTTCATATTGTTACAATCACGACAAGGACACGACATCAGCCCATTCTCATTATTCGCCATATGTTCAGTAGCAACTTTCATAAATTCATCAACACCTGCCATATATTCATCCGATAGACGTGATGTTCCGTACATCCAACCGCGGTCCATCTGCAATTATAAGAAAACAAAATTAAGCATGTGGTTGGGGTTAAATGTTCACACTAGGGCTTACATGGGGCCGGCCTACCATCCTATCCCACTCTTTGAATACTTTGTCTCAGTAGTGACCATATGTTAGTCGTGTTTTAGAATTTAAGAAAATTTCGGCAGCATTTCCCCTTAGTTCCCCAAGATTCGGGGAACTGATAAGAGGAAATGCTGCCGAAATTTTCTTAAATACTAAAACACGACTAACATGTGGTCACATCCTAATTGAGACAAAGTATTCAAAGAGCAGTCCCAAAACGGGGACTATTCAAAATTAATCCCTAATGGATTAATTTTGAACGGGTATCATGACCTAAAGGCATTAATTATTCGGTTGTGGCTCGAATGCAATACAATACTCTAGCTAGATATATTTAATTAACTATATACTCTTATGAAAATACACATCCATGCACAAAACTAATTAGACATGAGTTTTATTGTACTTACATTTTTTTTGGATGCCGGCTCGGGTGAGATGAAGATCGTACGTTGCACCAAACCCCTCAATAATAGCCAATCTACAAAATTAAGATTTTTGGTTTTTACATGAAAATCCATATAGCCCTACAATATACTAGTGTGTTTACGACAATTCAGAATTTATCGCAATAATGAGCTATTTTAAATGGTCCGTACGTAATACATATCGGGTATAGTTTGGGGAACAACATAATGGCATGCTTACATTTACTCAAAGAAATGAGGCAAATATTATAAACTAACATGAAATATGTGTATCAAACCGATACATGTGCTGCTGGTACAAAGGAAAACACCAAAAACAGTAAAAACGACCAGTTCAGCTAAAACAGTCAGTGTAGACTGTCACAGGGACCAAAATGCAAAATAAATTACACTATCATGTAAAGGACTTCAATACACACAGTTTAGCCCTGAATTTTGATTCAATTGGATTTTTCTACTTATTTTTAGTGAAATTTCAAAGTTCAGCTTTTCAAAATTCTAATTTTTTCCTTTTTCAAAATTCTGATTTTTTTTCCTTTTTCAAAATTCTGATTACCAATTAAATCATGCATGAAATACATATCAAATATATGAAGAAATAAAAAGTTTAATGTAGCCAATTGATCACAACCAAATTTTCATGTAGCCAATTGATCATAACGGGTATAAAAATATTTCAGATCCGAATTTTTCTGGTTTCAACCGAGATACAAAAATCAAACAAGTGAAGGAAAAGAATTTACCTCTATCCTCCTCTTCTAAACTGTGTTTCGTGCAGAGATCAGAGAAATGCGACAGATATCGTGTTTTCGCGTACAGAGAACAGAGAATAGAGAAAACAGAGAAAACCTAGAAATTAGCTTTATTTCGCGCTGTAGGCATTAAGAGAAGAGTTATTAGTATCGGTGGAATTTGAAAAACGATGCTAATACAAATCAGGGTCGGTTAACTTCTAAAACCGATTCTAATAAGTGGCCAAATCAAGATCGGTTATCTAAATCACCGTTGCTAATACTAATCAGGATCGGTTCATTATAAAACCGATGCTAATAAGTGGTTTATTATAAATTGGTTTTTTACTAATCAGGGTCGGTTAGTTAATAAACCGTTGCTAATACTAATCAGGGTCGGTTTATTATAAAACCGATGCTAATAAGTGGTTTATTATAAATTGATTTATTACTAATCAGGATCAGTTATTTAATAAACCGTTGCTAATACTAATCAGGGTCGGTTTATTATAAAACCGATGCTAATAAGTGGTTTATTATAAATTGTTTTATTACTAATCAGGGTCGGCCCTCTATTAAACCGTTGCTAATACAAATCAGGGTCGGTTTATTTTAAAAACCGATGCTAATAAGGGGTTTATTATAAAATCGGTTTAGTATAATCAGGGTCGGTTATATTATAAACCGTTGCTAATACCAATCAGAATCGGTCAATTAATAAACCGATGCTAATAAGTTTTTAATCAAGGTCGGTTATTTGGAAGGCCGATGCTAATACTAATCAGAATCGGATTATTATAATAACCGATGCTAATAAGGTTTAATCAAGGTCGGGTCATTTTAAATAACCGATGCTAATTTGTACAGCACTTTTAAGAGCGGTTATCAATATTTAACCGATCGTGATTGTTACTTTCAAGATCAGTTAATTGAAAAGCCCGATCTAGATATAAATCAGAATCGAATTATTTAATGTCCGATCCTAATAGGCCGATGCTGATGTCCGTTTTTCCACTAGTGATCCCACCGATTGTGATTATCCCACCCCGCTGCCGGTTGGTTGCAACATTGTAGAGATGACTGGCCAAATTGTAACCAAGGTGAGGCATGAAGCGCATCTCATTATCATTCCTTCGCAACATGCAGCAAAGGTAGAAGAGTTCTTTTTGGTTGATCACAGAAGCAGTCTCACCTCGAGCCATATAGTATAGGCCATCACTACGCTGGATGTAACGCAAGGTCGGATGGAGGATAGTCTTCGCCCTTTGTTGATTGAGAGGGCCAACTTCGCATATCAAGTTGCGGAATTGTACCTCGGTCATGTCATGGTGGAAGTTGGTGGTCATGTATGTGTTTGTTCCCATGGGTGGTATCGAGCCCGAGAAGGTTCATCAATTCGGTAGCGCTCATGGAATGGTGGTATCCTCCTAGGTTGAATTCAAGGATCCACGTGCCTTTGTCGAATTCGAGCGAAGAAAGGAACTCGATTGTGATTGCCTGGTAGGTGTGCACATGGTCGGTGAGGAAATCCCACAGACCCAACCGCCCGGTGAGGAGTTGAACAGAGGCCTCTATGCCCAATGTCTCGAGAGTTGGGGTGTCTATCCATCGAGACGGTTCAAGGGATCGGTGTGTTTCGATGATTTGGAGTCTATTTTCTTGCTCATTGGTCAACGGAGTAGCCGCCGGATAAGGTAGTGCAGTCTGGCTACTCTGGCCTTTGTCCTTCCTCTGCCTCTTGCCTGCTAGTCTGGTAGCCATTTGCCTACAAATCAGTACTCAAAAAGAGGTACAATTTGTTAATTTCTGAAAAATGTGGCTGAATGCGGACGCAGGAATCACCAGTGCGGCCGCACTTAGGTCAAAACAATTGAAAAACAGCTTTAAAAGTAGCTGTATGCGGCCGCACTCAATACCACTGCGGACGCATTAAAGACTTAGCCTAAATTTTGCTCTGGAAAAACCTGTATGCGGACGCATTAAAGACTTAGCCTAAATTTTACTCTGGAAAAACCTGTATGCGGACGCACTGGGATACAGTGCGGACGCATTATTGCAAAAAGGTTTGTTCTGGTCAGACCGAGAGCAGTGCGGACGCACTCTGGTCGCAGGCTGGTCGCACGTAATGGTGAAAAACCGGATTTTGGTGATTTTAGTCAATTTGGTCGATTTTGGTACCAATTTCTAGATCTATAAAAGCAATAATTGAAAATAAGAGTTAGAAATTGCAAACCAAATTGGAGGAGACACGGGATTTGGACTTGGTGAGGCGAGAAGACTCCTTGGTGAAGCAAATAGGGAGAACGGCCTTGAGAGAGAAGAGAGAAGAAGATGGCTAGCGCAACAGTGAAGGAAAAGAGAAGAAGAAAAAGGAGAAATAGGGGGAGTAGAGGAGGGAGAGAGATTTGCTTGAGAGAAAGAGAGAAAGAAGAGAAGGAGTAAGGAGGGAGAGAGAGAGAGAGAGAGAGAAATAAAGGGAGAGAAACAGAGTAATAAAGAGGAGAGAGAAAAACGGCAGTTTTTGAAAAAACGAAAGGGCGTGACTGAAAACCGCTGCGGCTAGGGCAACGATTTTTTCAAATTCACGCGTGCGGACGCACTGAGGGATTGTGCGGACGCACGGAGGCTAAAAATTTTGATTTTTAAAATTTATTCGATTAATTTTCAAAATAATTAACCCTATCCCGAGTGCGGACGCACTGATAGTCTGTGCGGACGCACTGCGCTTAAGTTTGAGTTTCCAGTCTTGCAAAATCTCTTCCTCAGTCAGTGCGGGACGCTCGGGAGAGTAGTGCGGACGCACTCATCGGTGCGGACGCACTGGAGAGTAGTGCGGACGCACGCTGGTCCCTTTTCCCTGTTTCTTATCCTGAAAATCTCGCAAAGTTAATGAATCGAAAATTTTGTAAAAGTAAAATTAAAACTAAGAAAATAAGTGCAGAAAAATAAAGAAAAAGCTTGGGTTGCCTCCCAAGAAGCGCTCAATTTTACGTCGTGAGCTCGACATGATTTGTGCTCATTGTGAAGGGTGTGGATCGGCTAGGCCAATGCTTTGCTCCTCGCCTACCGGATGTGCGTGATGGAAATGTTTGAGGCGATGTCCGTTCACCTTGAATGCACCGGTTCGTTCACTCCAAATCTCAATGGCGCCATGGTAAAACACCTTTTTCACTTTGTATGGGCCGTTCCACTTTGATTTCAATTTACCGGGAAAAAGACGAAGGCGGGAATTGAACAATAATACATCATCTCCCTCACGAAATTCTCGCCTTACAATGTGCTTGTCGTGCCATTGCTTGGTTTTTTCCTTGTACAATTTTGCATTCTCATACGCATTGTGGCGTATTTCTTCTAATTCGTGTAGATCAAGGACCCTTTTTTCACCGGCTCTTTCATATCAAGGGTTTAGGGTTTTGAATGGCCCAATATGCTTTATGTTCTAACTCAACTGGTAATGGCAAGGTTTACCATAAACAAGTTTGAAAGGAGACATACCGATTGGTGTTTTGTAAGCGGTGCGATATGCCCAAAGTGCTTCGTCAAGTTTTAGGGACCAATCCTTTCTCGATGTGTTGACCACCTTTTGTAGGATGCTCTTAATCTCACGATTGATACTTCCACGTGCCCGCTTGTTTGTGGGTGGTATGGTGTGGCGACCTTATGTTTGACCCCCATATTTGAGTAGAAGATTATCGAATTGGGCGGTTGATGAAATGAGATCCACCATCACTAATCACTATTCGGGGCACTCCATACCTAGGAAAAATAATTTTGTTAAAAAGCTTTCTTACTACCGCGGAGTCGGCAGTTGGGCTAGCCATGGCTTCCACCCATTTCGAGACATAATCCACCGCTACAAGGATGTATTTGTTGTTGCAAGAACTTGGAAAGGGGCCCATGAAGTCGATCCCCCAAACATCGAATAGCTCTACTTCTAAGATTGTGTTAAGAGGCATCTCATGTCTTCGTGATATGGTTCCTGTTTTTTGACATTTGTCACATCTCAGTACATACTCCTTGGCATCGCGAAAAAGAGTGGGCCAAAAGAAACCGGCTTGGAGAACCTTTGCGGCGGTTTTGTTGGTTGAAGCGTGCCCTCCGTAGGCGGATGAGTGGCAACAATGGAGAATTTGCTTAGTTTCCTCTTGAGGGACACAACGCCTATGCACCCCATCTACCCCTAATTTGAACAACAATGGTTCATCCCAAAAATATTGTTTCGCATCTGAAAAGAATTTCTTCCTTTGTTGATGAGATAAATCCGGGGGCACCAATCCACATGCAAGGTAATTAACCGAAATCTGCATACCATGGTCGTCATTGTTGTGTACCGCATTAAGAACCGCATAGAGTTGTTCGTCAATGAAGGAGTCATCAATGGGTAGGTCGTCCTCTTTCGTTTGTTGGTAATGCGTGATAGGTGGTCGGCCACCGAATTTTCGGTTCCTTTCTTATCTTTGATCTCTAAATCGAATTCTTGAAGAAGGAGAATCCACCGAATTAGGCGAGGCTTCGCATCCTTTTTGTTGAGGAGGTATCGGATTGCGGCATGATCGGTGTACACCACTACTTTGGATCCCACCAAATATGATCGAAATTTGTTGATAGCAAAAACCACTGCTAAGAACTCCTTTTCGGTTGTGGTGTAGTTTAATTGTGCTTCGTCCAACACCTTACTTGCATAATAGATCACCGTGTGGTTTGTTCTCGACCCGTTGCCCCAATACGGCTCCTACGGCATAGGTCGCTTGCATCACACATAATTTCAAAAGGGATATCCCAATCCGGAGGTCGGAGGATCGGAGCTGAAATTAATGGCCTCCTTAATCCTGCAAAAAAGCATTAATGCAAGGTTCATCAAATTTAAAATCTGCTTCTTTCATTGTCAAGTTAGTGAGTGGTTTGCAGATTTTCGAAAAATCCTTGATGAAACGTCGGTAGAACCCCGCATGACCTAGAAAACTTCGCACATCTTTTACGCATGTTGGATATGGCAATTTCTCTATCACCTCCACCTTGGCTTTATCGACTTCCAACCCTTTCGAGGACACTACATGGCCTAGAACGACTCCTTGTTGCACCATAAAATGACATTTCTCCCAATTGAGGACTAAATTGACCTGCTCACAACGTTCTAAAACTTTGATCAAATTAGATAAGCAATTGTCAAATGAAGTGCCAAAAACTGAAAAATCATCCATGAAAACTTCCACGGAATTTTCTAGTAAATCGGAAAAAATAGCCATCATAGCTCTTTGAAATGTGGCTGGAGCGTTACACAAACCAAATGGCATCCGACGGTATGCAAATGTACCGTAGGGACAAGTGAATGTTGTCTTTTCTTGATCATCGGGATGAATTGGAATTTGAAAGAAACCACTGTACCCATCTAAGTAGCAAAAATGAGAATGGCTTGCAAGTCTTCGAGCATTTGGTCAACAAAAGGTAGGGGAAAGTGATCCTTCCTTGTTGCGTTGTTTAGCTTGCGGTAATCAATGCACATTCTCCAACCTGTGACTACCCTTGTTGATATCATCTTGTCGCCTTCACCTTCACCACCGTGGTACCTCCTTTCTTGGGCACAACATGAACCGGACTTACCCATTTGAATCAGAGATCGGGTAAATGATGCCAGCATCTAGGAGTTTGATTATTTCCTTCTTCACAACTTCTTTGAGGTTTGGATTGAGTCTTCTTTGAGATTCGATAGAAGGTTTGTGATCATCCTCCATTAAAATCCTGTGCATACAAAAAGATGGACTAATTCCGGTTAGATCATTAATTGTATAACCGATGGCTTTTCTATGTAACCTTAGTTCGTGTAGAAGTTTCGGTTTGATCTTTGAGCTCGGAATTGACTATCACCGGATATGTTTCGTTTGTGCCCAGGTACTCATAGCGGAGAGATGGTGGTAATGGCTTGAGTTCGACCTTTGGTGGTGAGGAATCAGCTAGGGAATCGCCAAGTTGGGCTGAAAAGGCCTGCGTGCGGACGCACTCAGGTCTGTGCGGACGCACTAGATTGGAATTCAGATTTTCATGTTGAGTGCGGACGCACTGGGTTGTGCGGTCGCAGTCAGCTTGCAATTGTGGAAATTGGCTATCTCCAGGAGTAGTGCGGACGCACTGAGGTCTGTGCGGACGCAGTCAGCTCGGACAGTTGAATGCGGACGCACTTCTGGTCCGTGCGGACGCACTCAGGGTCAATTTCATCGATTTGATCGTTTTCGGGGCTGGTTTCTTCCAGGATTTGGTCAAGTTTTTCATTAGCTTTGTCTTTCTCTAGATGAGCTGCTATGATTGAATCTAAAACATCAACTCTGCATATAGAATCATTATCATTAGAGGGGAATTTAATGGCATCAAACATATGAAAATCTACCTTTTCACCACCTATGTCAAATGATATCTTTCCCTCTTTAACATTGATGTTTGCTCCTGCTGTAATAAGGAAATCACGCCCCAACAAGAGGGGGGTATGAGTGTCTTCTTCCATTTCCCACAACCACAAAATCCACAGGAACAAAGAACTCACCTATTTGTACTATTACATCTTCCACAATTCCCTCCGGAAACCTTACCGATTTATCGGCCAATTGTAAGGACATTCTTGTGGTTGTCAATTCTACAAGATTTAACCTTTGGTACACAGATTTTGGCATTAGACTAACACTTGCCCCTAAATCACATAGACACCTACCGAATTTGGTATCACCTATCTTACATGGGATAACAAAGCTCCCGGGGTCTTTAAGTTTGGGAGGTAGCTTGTTTGAGAAGAGAGCGCTACACCCCTCATTTAGAGACACCGTGCCCACTTCCTCAAGTGTTCTTTTGTTGGATAAAATTTCTTTTAAAAACTTTGCGTATGTGGGCATTTGAGTAATTGCTTCCGTAAAAGGGATGGTGATGTTCAGTTTCTTAAGGTGATCTACAAATTTGGCAAATTGTTGGTCAAGTTTGTTCTTTGCTAACCTTTGAGGGAATGGTATAAACCTGTGAGGAGGAATGTACTTAGGAGTTTCAGCATGTTTTACCTTTTCCGGGATAGAATTACCCGTTTTTTGTTGCTTGTCCGATGTCGGTGAGTCCGCATTTGTGGAGGGTGCGTCCGTACTTGGAGGAGCTAGCTCGTTTTGTGCCTCCTTTTGAGGTTGTTGCTGCTCTTCCTCGTCCGGCATCGTGGGTCCTTCATATTCCTTACCATTCCTTAGGGTTACGGCATTTGCTTGCTCCCTAGGGTTGATGTCCGGCTTGCCCGGAAGTGTGCCTTGTTGTCGAGAGGATGAAGAAGCTGTTGTGCTATTTGTGTCTCTAGCATCTTTGTCTTCGTTTCTAGGAACTCAAACTTTTTGTTGACCTCATTGTTTGTGTTCCTTTGATATTCGATGTACTCCTCCATCATCTTTTCCAACTTGGAAGTGGTGAGGGACCTTGGTAATTTTGGTTGGACCGGTATTGGTTGGAATTACCTTGGTATTGGTTGGAGTTATCATTCTCGGTTTTTTCCATTTGAAATTCGGATGGTTCCACCTTGTGTTAGGGTTGTAAGAATTGGAATTGAAATTATCATTTTGCCTAACCTTATTGTAGATCGGGTCATTCCTCTTATCACCTTGATTATAGAACATGGCATTCACTTGCTCCACATTTTCTCCTTCCATAAGGGCTTGGCAATCGGCGGTGATATGAGTCGCCTCTCCACATATGCCACATGGAGCCTTCTTTGTCACGGTTTTGACGTTTTGCATTTGTGTCATTTGATATTGCAAGGCCTCCACTTGTGCTTTAAGGCGGTAACTTCATCGACTTTCATGATCCCCGGTGTGTTAGAGACTCGTCCACCTCTTTCGGCTGTCCACTCCCTTTGGTTGATCGCCATATCCTCAATCATTAGCATGGCTTGCTCGGGATCCATCCTTGACATGTTTCCACCTGCAGCAGAATTTAAGTGAGTTTTAGTGGCTATTGTGCAACCTCCATAGA
>JAJGRX010000166.1:0-54566 GCA_025461125.1 Carex kokanica | reverse complement strand
TAACTAGTTGGTTTTATCGTCTACTAGTTGTCTTTCATCTTCTACTAGTTGTATTTTATCACTTCTCGTTCTCTTTCATCTTCTTCAAGTTGTCATTCATCTTGTACTAGTTGTCTTTCATCTTCATCTAGTTATATTACCTTTTACTCGTTGTCTTTTCTCGTTCTCTTTCATCTTCTTCAAGTTGTCATTCATCTTGTACTAGTTGTATTTCATCTTCATCTAGTATATTTACCTTTTACTCATTGTCATCTTCTTTAGTTGTCTAGTGTCTTCACCATGTCTACTGGTTGTTTTTCATTTTATACTAGTTGTCATTCATCTTCTTTTAGTTGTCTTTACCTTATACTAGTTGTCTTTCATCTTCTTTTAGTTGTTTTCGTCTACGACAGGTAGTATTTCATCTTCTTCTAGTTGTCCATCACTATGTACCGGTTGTTTTTCATGTTTTACTAGTCTACTGCTTATTTTCTTCTAGTTGTTCTTCATCTTGTACTTGTTGTTGTTTATCTTCTTCTAATTATATTCACCTTCTACTAGTTGTCTTTTATCTTCTAATGGTTGTCATTCATGTTCCACTTGTTGTCTTTCATGTTCAACAAGTTGTCTTTCATCTTCTTATAGTTGCATTTCATCGCCTTCGAGTTGTCTTTCATCTTAAACTAGTTGTCTTTCAAGTTTAACTGATTGTCAATCATCTTCTTCTTCTTGTATTTCATATTATTCTAGTTGTATTTCATCTTCTTCTAGTTGTCTTTCACCTTGTACAGTCTTTCATATTCTAGTTATCTTCTACTAGTTGTCATTCATCTTCTTCTAGTTGTATTTCTTGTTCTGCTAGTTGGCTTTTATCGTCTACTACATGTTTTATTTCATCTTCTTCTATTTGTCTTTCGTCATCTACATATCGTCTACTACATCTTCTAGTTGTATTTCACCTTGTACTAGATGTCTTTTATCTTCTAGTTATCTTCTACTAGTTGTCCTTCACCTTCTTCTAGTTGTATTTCATTTTTTTCAAGTTGTATTTATTGTTCTACTAGTTGGCTTTTATCGTCTACTACATGTTTTATTTCATCTTCTTCTAGATGTTCTACTTGTTGTTTCGTCTACCATGTGTTGTATTTCATCTTCTTCTAGTAGTCTTTCACCTTGTTCTGGCTATCTTTCATGTTCTACTGGTTGTTTTTCATCTTATATTGGGTGTCTTTCATCTTCTTCTAGTTGTCTTTCATCTTCTTCTACACCTTCTTCTAATAGTCTTTAATGTTCTACTTATTGTTTTCATCTCCTACAGGTTGTATTTCATCTTCTTCTTGTTGTATTTCATTTTCTCCTTGTTGTATTTTATTGTTCTACTAGTTGTCTTTCGTCTACTATAGGTTGTATTTCATCTTCTTCTAGTTGTATTTCATATTGTTCTAGTTGTATTTCATCATCTTCTAGTAGTCTTTCACCTTGTACTGGTTGTCTTTCATATTCTACTAGTTGTCTTTCATTTTCTTCTAGCAGTCTTCACCTTGTACTAGTTGTCTTTCATGTTCTACTGGGTCTTTCATCTACTACAGCTTGTATTTCATCTTCTTCTAGCTGTATTTCATATTCTTCTAGTTGTCACCATCTACTGGTTGTCTTTTATTTCATATTGGTTGTCTTTCGTGATATACTGGTTGTCTTTCATCTTCTTCTAGTACTATATCATCGCCTTTTAGTTGTCTTTCATCTTGTACTGGTGGTCTTTCAAGTTTTACTGGTTGTCTTTCATCTTCTACTAGTTGTTTTTCACCTTCTACTTGTTGTCTTTAGTCTTTTCTTGTTTTCTTTCATGTTCTACAGGTTGTCTTTCATGTTCTATTAGTTGTCTTTTCCTCTATTAGGGATTGTACTTAATCTTCTTCTTATTGTAATTTGTATTATTCTAATTGTATATTTCATCTCCTTCTCTTAGGGATTGTCTTTCACCTTGTATTGGTTGGATTTCATCTTCTACTAGTTGTATTTCATGTTCTACAGGTTGTCTTTCTCATCTAGGAGGGATTATATTTCATCTTCTTCTAGTTGTCTTTCACCTTGTATTAGTTGACTTTCATCTTCTACTAGTTGTCTTTCATGTTCTACTGGTTGTCTTTCATTTACTACATGTTGTATTTCATCTTCTTCTAGTTGTATTTCATATTCTTCTAGTTGTTTTTTTATCTTGTACTGGTTGTCTGTCATTTTTTTCTAGTTGTCTTTCACCTTCTACTAGATGTATTTCATGTTTTACAAGTTGTATTTCATCTTGTTCTAGTTGTATTTCATTTTGTTCTAGTTGTATTTCTTGTTCTATTAGTTGGCTTTTATCGTCTACTACATGTTTTATTTCATCTTCTTCTATTTGTCTTTCGTCAACTACAAATTGTATATCATCTTCTCCAAGATGTATTTCATATTTATTTCATCTTCTCCTAGTTGTATTTCATCTTCTTCTAGTTGTCTTTCAACTTGTACTAGTTGTCTTTCATCTTCTAGTTATCTTCTACTAGTTGTCCTTCATTTTCTTCTAGTTGTATTCACCTTCTTTTAGTTGTATTTCTTGTTCTACTAGTTGGCTTTTATCGTCTACTACATATTGTATTTCATCTTCTTCTAGTTGTCTTTCATGTTCTACTTGTTGTTTCGTCTACTACAGGTTGTATTTCATCTTCTTCTTGTTGTATTTAATTTTCTATTGGTTGTCTTTCATGTTCTACTAGTATTTCATTTTCTTCATCATCTTTTGCTAGTATTTCATCTTCTTCTAGTTGTCATTTATCTTGTACGGGTTGTCTTTCATTTTTTTTTCTAGTTGTCTTTCACCTTCTACTAGTATTTTTTTCATCTTCTTCAAGTTATCTTTCATGTTCTACTTATTGTTTTCGTCTGCTACAGGTTGAATTTCATTTTCTTCTAGTCGTATTTCATATTATTCTAGTTGTATTTCATTTTTTTTCTAGTTGTCTTTCATCTTCTTCTAGTTGTGTTACATTTTTTCTAGTTGTCTTTCATGTTCTACTAGCTGGCTTTTATCGTCTACTACATGTTGTATATTTAATCTTCTTCTACTTGTCTTTCATGTTCTACTTGTTGTTTCGTCTACTACGAGTTGTATTCATCTTCTTCTACTTGTCTTTCATTTCTATTAGTTGTCTTTCATGTTCTACTGGTCGTCTTTCGTCTACTGTAGGTTGTATTTCATTATCTTTTATTTGTATTTCATCTTCTTCTAGTTGTCTTTCACTGTGTACTGGTTGTCATTCATGTTCTTCTGGATTTTTTTCATCTTGTACTGGTTGTCTTTTGTCTTCTTCTAGTTGTCTTTCTTGTTTCACTTATAATTAATCTCCTACCAGTTGTATTTCATCTTCTTCTGGTTGTGTTTCATTTTCTACTTGATGCATTTCATGTTTTACTAGTTGTCTTTCCTCTACTATAGGTTGTATTTCAATTTCTTCTAGTTGTATTTCAAATTCTTCTACTTGTATTTCATCTTCTTCTAATAGTCTTTCATGTACCACTTGTTGTCTTTCATGTACAACTAGCTATCTTTCATCATCTTGTAGTTGTATTTCACCTTATTATAGTTATCTTTCATCTTCTTGTAGTTATCTTTCATCTTGTATTGGTTGTCTTTCAAGTTTTACTGGTTGTCCTTCATCTTCTTTTAGTTTTTTTATCCTTCTACTTGTATTTCATCTTCTTCGAGTTGTATTTAATATTCTTGTGGTTGTATTTCATCATCATCTGGTTGTTTTTCACCTTGTATTGGTCGTTTTGCATGTTTTACTGGTTGTCTTCATCTTCTACTAGTTGGTTTTCATCTCCTACTAGTTATCTACTGGTTGTATTTCATCTTTTTCAAGTTGTTCTTCATCTTGTACTTTGTTTTTCATCATCTACTAATTGTCTTTTACCTTTTACTAGTTGTCTTTCATTTTCTTATGGTTGTCTTTTATGATCTACTAGTGTCTTTCCTGTTCAACAGGTTGTTTATCATCTTGTTCTAGTTGTATTTCATCGCCTTGTAGTTGTCTTTCATCTTGTACTATTTGTCTTTCAAGTTTTACTGGTTGTCTTTCATCTTCTTCTAGTTGCTCTTCACCTTCTACTAGTTGTCTTGAATATTCTTCTAGTTGTCTTTCATCTTGTACTGTTTGTCTTTCAAGTTTTACTAGTTGTCTTTCATCTTCTTCTAGTTGCTCTTCACCTTCTACTAGTTGTCTTTAATCTTCTTCTAGTCGTCTTTAATTTTTCTACTAGTTGTTTTTCATGTTCTATTGGTTATCTTTCATCTACTACATCTTGTATTTCATATTATTCTAGTTGTATTTCATCTTCCACTAGTTGTCTTTCACCATGTACTGGTTGTCTTTGATTTTCTACTGGTTGTCTTTCATCGTCAACTAGATGTCTTTCATCTTCTACGGGTTGTCTACTGGTTGTATTTCATCTTTTTTAGTTGTCATTCATCTTTTACTAGTTGTTTTTCATCTTCTTGTAATTGTCATTCACCTTCCACATGTTGTCTTTCATCTTCTTATGGTTGTCTTTCATGATCTACTCATTGTCTTTCATGTTCAACATGTTGTATTTCACCTTCTTCTAGTTGTATATCAGCGTTGTCTAGTTGTCTTTCAACTTATACTGGTGGTCTTTCAAGTTTTACTGGTTGTCTTTCATCTTCTACTAGTTGTTTTTCAACTTCTACAAGTTGTCTTTAGTCTTCTTCTAGTTGTCTTTCATGTTCTACTTCTTGTTTCGTCTACAATAGGTTGAATTTCATCTTCTTGTAGTTGTAATTCATCCTGTATTGGTTGGATTTCATCTTCTACTAGTTGTCTATTGGTTGTCTTTCATCGTTTTCTAGTAGTATTTCATCTTCTTCATGTTATATTTCATCTTATTCTAGTTGTATTTCATCTTGTATTGGTTAGATTTCATCTTCTACTAGTTGCCTATTGGTTGTCTTTCATCTTTTTTCTAGTATTATTTCATCTTCTTGAAGTTATATTTCATCTTATTATAGTTGTCATTTATCTTGTACTGATTGTGTTTCACTTTTTTCTTGTTGTCTTTCGCCTTCTAATAGCTGTCTTTCATCTTTTTCTGGTTGTTCATCATGTTCTACTTGTTGTTTTCTTCTACTACATGTTGTATTTCATCTTCTTCTAGTTATATTTCATTTTATGCTGGTTATCTATTGGTTGTTTTTCATCTTCTTCTACTTGTCATTCATCTTGTAGTAGTTGCCTTTCAAGTTATATTGGTTGTCATTAATGTTCTTCTAGTTGTATTTCATGTCCTACTGGTTGTCTTTCATGTTCTACTAGTTGCCCTTCGTCAACTACAGGTTGTATTTCATCTTCTTCTAGTTGTATTTCAATTTCTTCTAGTTGTATTTCATTTTCTTCTGGTTGTCTCTCACCTTGTACTGGTCGTCTTGCATGTTGTACTAGTTGGCTTTCATATTCTACTAGTTGTTCTAGACCATCTACTAGGTGTCTTTAATCTTCTTTTAGTTGTCTTTCATGTTCTACTGGTTGTCTTTAACCTTGTATTGGTTGGATTTCATCTTTTACTAGTTGTCTTTCATATTATACTAGTTGTCTTTCATCTTTTTTCTAGTTGTATTTCATCTTCTTCTAGTTGTCTTTTATCTTGTACTGTCTTTCATTTTTTTCTAGTTGTGTTTCACCTTCTACTAGTTGTCTTTCATATTCTATAGGTTTTATATCATTGTTCTAGTCGTATTTCATTTTCTTCTAGTTCTATTTAATCTTCTTCTACTTGTATTTCTTGTTCTACTAATTGGCTTTCATCTTATTTTATTTGTCTTTCATCAACTACATATTGTATATCATCTTCTTCTAGTGTTTTTATATTTATTTCATTTTTATAGTTGTATTTCATATTATTCTAGTTGTATTCCATCTTTTCTTTGTTTCTTTCACCTTGTACTAGTCTTTTATCTTCTAATTATCTTGTAGTAGTTGTTCTCCATCTTCTTCTAGTCGTATTTCATCTTCTTCTAGTTGTCTTTGAAGTTTTACTAGTTGTATTTCATCTTCTTTTAGTTGTTTTTCACCTTCTACTAGTTATCTTTTATCTCATCTAATTGTATTTCATTTTCTACTGGTAGTCTTTCATATTCTACTGGTTGTCTTTCGTCTACTACAGCTTGTATTTCATCTTTTTCTAATGTATTTCATATTCTTCTAGTTGTCTTTCACCATGTGCTAGTTGTCTTTCATGTTTTACTAGTTGTATTTCATCTTCTACTAGTTGTCTTTCATCTTCAACTGGGTGTCCACTGGTTGTATTTCATCTTTTTCTAGTTGTCATTTTTTATTTTACTAGTTGATTTTCTTCTTCTTGTAATTGTCTTTTAACTTCTACTAGTTGTTTTTCGACTTATAATGGTTGTCTTTTAACTTCTTCTTGTACTGATGGTCTTTCAAGTTTAATATTGTCTTTCATTTTCTACTAGTTGCTTTTCACGTTCTACTACTTGTCTTTTGTTTTCTTCTAGTTTTCTTTCATGTTCTAATGGTTGTCTTTCGTCTACTAGGGGTTGTATTTCACATTCTTCTAGTTATATATTTCATCTTCTTATAGCTGTCTTTCACCTTATATTGGTTGGCTCATCTTCTACTAGTTGTTTACTTATTGTTTTTCATCTTCTTCTAGTAGTATTTCTAGTTATCTTTCACCTTCTACTAGTTGGCTTTCATCATTTTTTAGTTGTCTTTCATGCTCTACTTCTTGTTTTCGTCTACTACAGGTTCTATTGCATCTTCTTCTAGTTGTCTTTCATTTTTACTATTTGTCTTTCATGTTCTACTGGTTTTCTTTCATCTACTACAAGTTGTATTATCATCTTCAAGTTGTATTTCATATTGTTCTAGTTATTTTTCATCTTCCTCTAGTTGTATTTCATATTATTCTAATTATATTTCATCTTGTTCTAGTTGTGTTTCACCTTGTAGTCGCTGTTTTTCTTGTTCTACTAGTTGGCTTTTATCGTCTACAACATGTTGTAATTAATATTTTTCTAGTTGTCTTTCATGTTCTACTTGTTGTCTACTACTGGTTGTATTTCATCTTCTTCTAGTTGTCTTTTATTTTGTGCTGGTTATCTTTCAAGTTTTACTGGTTGTCTTTTATCTTCTTTTAGTTGTTTTTAACCTTCTACTAGTTGTCTTTCATCTTTTTATAGTTGTATTTCATTTTCTACTTGTTGTCTTTCATTTTTAACTAGTTGTTTTTCATGTTCTACTGGTTGTCTTTCGTGTACTACAGCTTGTATTTCATCTTCTTCTAGTTATATTTCATTTCTACTGGTTGTCTTTCGTCTACGTTAGGTTGTATTTCATCTTCTCCTAGTTTTATTTCATATTCTTCTACTTGTATTTCATCTTCTTCTAGTTGTCTTTCACCTTGTACTAGTCGTCTTGCACATCCTAGTTGGCTTTCATCTTCTACTAGTTATTCTTGAGCTTCTACTAGTTGTCTTTAATATTCTTCTAATTGTCTTTCATGTTTTACTGGTTGTCTTTCAAGTTCTACTGGTTGTATTTCGTTTACTACATGTTGAATTTCATCTTATACGTATACTAGTCGTATTTCATATTCGACCAATTTTCTACTGGTTTTCTTTTATCTTCTTCTAGTTGTATTTCATATTATTCTAGTTGTATTTCATCTTCTTCTAATTGACTTTCACATTGTATTGGTTGTATTTCACCATCTACTTGTTGCTTCGTCTACTATATGTTGTGGTCTTTCATGTTCTATGTCTTTCGTTTACCATAGGTTGTATTTCATCATCTTCTATTTGTAGTTCATATTCTTCTAGTTGTATTGCATCTTCTTCTAGTTCATGTTCTACTAGTTGTATTTCATGTTCTACTGGTTGTTTTTCATCATCTTCTAGTTGTCTTTCACTTTCTACTAGTTGTTTTTTTATCTTCTACTAGTTTTCTATTGGTTGTATTTCATGTTCTACTGGTTGTCTTTTGTCTACTACAGCTTGTATTTCATCTTCTTCTAGTTTTATTTCATATTCTTCCAGTTGTATTTCATCTTTTTCTAGTTGTCTATCACTTTGTACTGGTCGTCTTGCATGTTTTATTGGTTGTTTTTCATCTTCTACTAATTGGCTTTCTTCTTCTACTAGTTGTCTACTGGTTGTATTTCATCTTCTTCAAGTTGTCATTCATCTTGTACTGGATTTTTTCACCATCTTCTAATTGTCTTTCACCTTTTACTTGTTGTCTTTCATCTTCTTATAGTTGTCTTTCATGATCTATTAATTGTCTTTCATGTTCAACATGTTGTTTTTCAAGTTTTACTGGGTGTCTATCATCTTTTTCACGTGCTCTTCATCCTCTACTAGTTGTCTTTAATCTTCTTCTAGTTGTCTTTCATTTTCTATTGTTGTCTTTCATGTTCTACTGGTTATCTTTCAAGTTTTATTAGTTGTCTTCTTCTTCTTCTAGTTGTTTTTAACCTTCTACTGGTTGTCTTTTGTCTATTCTAGTTGTTTTATCTTATTCTCATTGTTTTTCACCTTGTACTGGTCGTCTTGCATTTTCTACCGGTTGTCTTTAATCTTCTACTAGTTGGCTTTCATCTTCCACTTTGTTCTTCACCTTCTACTAGTTTTATTTAATCTTCTTCTAGTTGTCTTTCATGTTCTACTAGTTGCCTTTTTGTTTACCACAAGTAGTATTTCATCTTCTTCTAATTGTCTTTCACTTTGTATTGGTTGGCTTTCATCTCCCCTGCTAGTTGTCTTTCATATTCTACTAATTGTCTACTGGTTGTCTTTCATCTTCTTCTAGTTATATTTCATCTTCTTCTAGTTGTCATTTATCTTGTGTCTTTCATTTTTTTCAAGTTGTCTTCCACCTTCTACAAGGTGTTTTTCATCTTCTTCAAGTTGTTTCATGTTCTACTTGATGTTTTGCCTACTACATGTTGTATTTCATCTTCTTCAAGTTTAAAATACAACAAATTGTCTTTCATGTTTTATTGAATGTCTTTTATTTACTACAAGTATTTCATCATCTTCTATTTTTACTTCATATTCTTCTAGTTGTATTCCATCCTCTTCTAGTAGTCTTTCACCTTGTTCTGGCTGTCTTTCATGTTCTACTGGTTGTTTTTCATCTTATACTTGTTTTCTTTCACATTCTTCTAGTTGTATTTCATTTTATTCTAGTTGTCTTTCATGTTCTAGTTATTGTTTTCATCTCCTATAGGTTGTATATTTTTCTTGTTGTATTCCATTTTCTACTGGTTGTATTTCGTCTACTATAGGTTGTATTTCAATTTCTTGTAGTTGTATTTCATATTTTCTAATTGTACTTCATCTTCTTCTAGTTGTATTTCACCTTGTGCTGGTTGTCTTTCATGTTCTACTGGTTGTTTTCTTCTTCTAGTTATCTTTACTTTCTACTAGTTGTCTTTCATCTTCTTCTTATTGTATTTCATTTTTCACTGGTTGCCTTTCATGTTTTACTAGTCTTTCGTCTACTACAACATGTATTTCATCTTTTTTCTAGTTGTATTTTATATTCTTCTAGTTGTATTTTATATTCTTCTAGTTGTCTTTCTTCATTTACTAGTTGTCTTTTATGTTATACTGGTTGTCTTTCATCTTTACTAGTTGTCTTTCATCTTCTACTGGTTGTCTACTGATTGTATTTCAATTTTTTCTAGTTGTCCTTCATCTTTTACTAGTTGTTTTTCTTCTTCTTGTAATTGTCTTTCACCTTCTACTGGTTGTCTTTCATCTTCTTATTGTTGTCTTTAATGATCTACTGATTTTCTTTCTTGTTCAACAGGTTGTCTTTCATGTTCTTCTAGTTGTATATCATCGCCTTCAAGTTGTCTTTCATCTTGTATTGGTGGCCTTTCAAGTTTTACTGGTTGTCTTTCATCTTCTACTTTTGTTTTTAAACTTCTACTAGTTGTATTTAATCTTTTTCTAGTTGTCTTTCATGTTCTACTTGTTGCCTTTCATGTTCTACTGGTTGTTACTAGTTGTCTTCAATCTTCTACTAGTTGTCTACTAGTTATCTTTCATCTTCTTATATTAGTATTTCATTTTCTTCTGGTTGACCTTTATCTTGTCTTGGTTGTCTTTCATTTTTTATTAGTTGTCCTTCAACTTCTACTAGTTGTCTTTCATCTTCTTCAGGTTGTCTTTCATGTTTTACTTATTGTTTTCGTCTACAACAGGTTGTATTTCATCTTCTTTAAGTTGTATTTCATTTTCTACTGGTTGTTTTTCATGTTCTACTGGTTGTCTTTCGTCTACTTCAGGTTGTATTTCATCTTCTTCTAGTCGTATTTCGTACTATTCTAGTTGTATTTCATTTTCTTTTAATTGTCTTTCACCTTCTACCGGTTGTCTTTCATGTTCTACCGATTGTCTTTCGTCTAATACAAGTTGTATTTCATTTTCTTCTAGCTATATTTCATATTATAATAGTTGTATTTATCTTCATCTAGTTGAATTTCATAGTATTCTAGTTGTATTTCATCTTCTTCTAGTTGTCTTTCACCTTGTACTGGTTGTCTTTGACCTTGTATTTCATCTTCTACCACAGGTTGTATTTCATTTTCTTCTAGTTGTACTTCATATTATTCTAGATGTATTTCATCTTCTTGTAATTTTTTTTTCACCTTGTACTGGTTGTCTTTCTTGTTGTATTGGTTGTGTTTAATCTTCTTGAAGTTGTCTTTCATGTTCTATTGGTTGTCTTTCGTCTACTACATGATTTTCTTACAGTTGCCTTTCACCATGTACTAGTTGTTTACTGGTTGTATTTTATCTTTTTGTAGTTGTGCTTCATCTTTTACTGGTTGTATTTTATCTTCTTCTAATTATCTTTTACCTTCTACTAGTTGTTTTCATTTCTTATGGTTGTCTTTCATGTTCTACTAGTTGTATTTTATGTCCAGCATATTGTCCTTCATCTTCTTCGAGTTGTATTTCATCAACTTCTAGTTGTCTTTCATCTTGTACTGATTATCTTTCATTTTCTTTTAGTTGTTTTTCACCTTTTAGTAGTAGTCTATCATCTTCTTTTAGTTGTATTTCATATTATTCTAGTTATATTTCATTTTTTCTAGTTGTATTTCATATTATTCTTGTTGTATTTTATGTTAATCTAGTTGTCTTTCTTGTTATACTAGTTGGCTTTTATCTTCTACTACAGGTTGTATTTCATCTTCTTATTCTAGTTGTATTTCATTTTCTTATAGTTGTCTTTCTTCTTGTACTGGTTTTCTTTCTTGTCTTACTTGTTGGCTTTTATCTTCTAATAGTTGTCTTTCATCTTTTACTAGTTGTGTACTAGTTGTATTTCATCTTCTTCTAATTGTATTTTATTTTATTCTAGTTGTCCTTTATCTGGTTGTTTTTCATTTTATTCTAGTTTTCTTTTATCTCTACTGGTTGTCTTTCACCTTCTACTGGTTGTCTTTCATCTTCTACTGGTTGTTTGTTTTATCTTCTACAGGTTGTATTTCGTCTTCTTCTAGTTGTCTTCTTAGAGACTTTGTGACCTATACGGTACATTACTCAATAGAAATTTTTGTTTCCAATATTAAAATTTCTTTATAATACCACGTATTTCTCACTTGTGTTGAAAATGAATTAGAACCAAAAAAATTACCAACAAGCTGTTGAAAATCCAATTTAGTGCAAGGCTATGGAGGAAGAGCCTTACAAAAAAATGAAACTTGAAAAATTGTTTCATTACCAAGATACAAAAAACCCGTTGGTTATAAATGAGTATATAAAATTAAATATAATTGCAATGGTACCATATAACGGTATATGGCAAGACTAATAGCTAAGAGATTTACTTAAAACCTATGATATATTATAATGAAACCTTTGCACCGGTGGCAAAAATGAATACCATTAGAATTTTATTTTCTATTGCGGTAAATAATGGTTAGGACCTTTATCAAATGGACATAAAAATGTCTTCTTTTAAGGAACACTTGAAGAGGAGGTGTATATAACATTACCACCTGATCATAAATTGGAAACATATTCTAACTTGGTTTGTGGGCTAAATAAGTCAATCTAGGGATTGAAGCAATCTCCACGGGCATGGTATGACAAACTTAGCTCTTATTTAATTGCTTATAGATGTAAAATTAGTAGTGCCGATCACTCTTTATTTACAAACCATAATGGAACAAACACCATCCTAATCTTGGTATATGTGAATGATATCATAGTCACCGGAAACTACCTAGAAGAAATTAGAAAATTCAAAATGTAACTAAAAGAAAATTTTGACATTAAAGATTAAGAATATGTACAATATTTTTTAGGAATAGAAGTAGCTTATTCAAATAAGGGTCTTTTTATTTCACAAAGGAAATACACAATTGACCTATTAAAAGAAACCAGTAAATTAGGTTGTAAACCTATCTCAACACCAATAGACAACAAGTGTAAATTAAATATTGAGGATGCTGAATCTTTAGAACATTTACAAGCCGTAAATAGAATTTTAAGGTATTTAAAATGGAACCCCGATAAAGGTATTTGGATGAAAAATAATAATTCTAATGTCATAGGTGTGGCTATTCCGATGCAGATTGGGCCGAAAGCTTTAATAGAAAATCCACTACCGATTTTTGCACATTTGTAGGCAGTAATTTAGTCACATGGAAAAGCAAGAAGCAAAATGTCATGACAAGATTAAGCGGAAGCAGAGTATTGAGCCATGGCATCAACCACAAGTGAATTAGTGTGGCTCAAGCTGTAGTCCCTAACGACACTTAGAGGAGGTAAATAAGAGAGTCTCAAAGATTCTTAGACATTTTTCGGTTAAGCTCTCTAAATTAACAAGTCAAATAAGTGTGTACAAGTAAAGTAAATAGAGTAGAGTTTAGAGAAAGTTGACACGCAAGATAATAACGGAGTTCGCGTAAAATGTCTATGTCTCCAGGATAAAGCAACCTCGTCGGCGCCCCTTTCCTATTACTCAAAAAGAAATGATACAACTCATGACATGTGAGCTCAACAGTGGTGGGAAGTCACGGCCTAACTCGTGCACAAGGTGAGCCTAGAAGCTCGAGCTGGAGAGTCCCTCGGGATTGTCACACAGCTATGGATATTTGTGAGCAGAAATGCTCGAGCAAGTGTACCCCTTTGCGCCCTACAAGCAAGATGCACTAACTAGGATGGAAAAACTTTAGAACTAAATCCTAGACACTAAACTATATCTTCTAAAAGATAAGTCAAGTGAATTTGAGTACGTTGACAAGATATTCAAGTTTAAGCTCAATCAACAATGAAAGTTTTTAAGAGTTGCACAATAAATGCTTTTTGAATGTGTGAGACGGTTTCCTTAACAAATTTGAAGTAAGATAACTCTTTATATAGTGGAATTCAGATTTGCCAGATCCGTTCTAACAGAGGTGATCCGTTATAACAGAGTGTGCAAATATTAAAATTAGGGTTTTCGCAATTTAATTTAAATTGATATTAACTATTCTAAATGTTTATGCCCGTTTAGGACGGTTAGTAGTATTTATCTCACAAAACTTGATAAGTGTTCCATACAAATGTCATCCGTCCTAGATGAAATCAAATTGGAACTTTCTGTCATGTTTTTTTTAAATTCATTCCATCTGATTTGTTTCGTTCAAGGCGGATGCTCCAGAAATCAACAAGTCTCAAATATACTTTACTTAAATACTTGATTATTGCACAAATCTATAGCTTCGTAAAGTCTTGTTGACTTCTTAGGTTCATCAAAAGAATCTTGTAATTCAGCACTTCATGAACCTCAGTTATTCATTATAAATCTTGTAATTACTGCCCTGAACCTATCTTTGGTTCTTTATTATAGATCTTGTAGTTAAAGTTTTGAACCTGCAAACTCACTCAATCATGTAAATAGTTAAATTCAATTAATGTATGTTTTGAAAATTTAGTCAAACAAAGTATTAGAAGATTGCATACAGCCAACACAAGCAACTACTCAAATACATGGGAATCATGTATGCTCAACCCATGAAGATGTATTGTGATAAAAATTAGGCACGACACATTGCGTCGAATCTTGTGTTCCATTAGCGAGCTAAACACAGAAGTCGATTGCCATTTTATTAGAGAAAAGGTGCAAGCTAAAGAAATTGAGACACCCTTTGTTCAAAGTGAGAATCAATTAGCCAATATCTTCACTGAGGGACTAGATCTGAAACCGTTCGAGAACATCACAAGCAAGCTAGGATTATTCGACATTTACAATCCTAGCTTGAGGAGGAGTGTTGAGAATTAAGTCTTAATATACACTCCGATAGAAAATCCACTACCGATTTTTGCACATTTGTAGGCAGTAATTTAGTCACATGGAAAATCAAGAAGCAAAATGTTGTGGCAAGATCAAGTGCGGAAGCGGAGTATCGAGCTATGACATCAACTACAACTGAATTAGTGTGGCTCAAGCAACTACTCAAAGACATGGGTATCATGTATGATCAACCCATGAAGATGTATTGTGATAACAACTCGGCACGACACATTGCGTCGAATCTCGTGTTCCATGAGCGAACTAATTAAACACATAGAAGTCGATTGTCATTTTATTAGAGAAAATGTGCAAGCGAAAGAAATTGAGACACCTTTTGTTCGAAGTGAGAATCAATTAGCTGATATCTTCACTAAGGGACTAGATCCGAAACTATTTAAGAATCATAAGCAAGCTAGGATTATTCAATATTTACAATCCTACTTTGAGGGAAAGTGTTGAGAATTAAGTCTTAATATCAGTGTTCTAAATAGCGCGCTATAGCGTCGCTATAGTGTTTTTGGACCTCAAATGCTAAGCTATGACATCAAAATGCGCTATTTGCGCTAAGGCCGCTATAACGGTGATAACGGTCCGCTATAGCGCAATAGCGGTCTGCTATTTGCACTACGGCCGCTATACAATATGAGTTTTTTTTTTAAAATAAAACCTATTTGGCAGCCACTGCCAAATTAAAAAAAAAACAATATGGGTTTTTTTAAGCATATATGGGCTTTAAATAAAGGCCCAAAAAAGCTCAAATCGAAATTGAATTTGTTGCTACTTGCTACAGATAAATCAATTTGAAATTGGGAATAAAAATTGAATTTTGAATAGAAAAAAAAATAGATTATGTCATGAATCATGATGCTTAAGATATTTTTAATAGGAAAAATCGATAGTTTATGATATTACTATGGATATTTTGAACTGCAATTTGGACTTTGTACTGGTTTAATATGAATATTATAATTTCTTAATTCCTTTGGTGTTATTTATTGTTCTATGAGACTTTAGATAATATTGATATTTAGTACAAATATTGAATATACGGAATGTAAAAAAAAATATTATGTGGCATAGCTTCCGCTATAGCGACGTTATTCGCTATAGCTTTTTTTGTAGCCTTCCCGCTATGACGCTATAAACGCTATTTAGAACCTTGTTTAATATACACTCAGGGAATAATAACATTCACTTAGGAAGTCTTAACATTCATTCTAGGTTCAGAATATCATGTTTAGATGGAATAACAAAAGTAGAAATAAATATAACGGTAATTAGTACCGTAATTACTTTTTATAGGACATAGTACAAACGACTATTTTGAGCCAAGTAACTATAAATAGAAATTCTTGTAATGAGAAAAACACAAAATTGAAAATATATTTTTCTCTCCTCAGCTATTCTTCTCTGTCTCATAAAATTAACAAAATAAATAAATGTTTTTGAGAAACTTTGTGTTTTTTGTAATTTGTGGTTTGTTATATGAATTAAGTGATCTATTAGTATATACTAGAAGTGAGCCTCGGTTTGCTTGGGCGGCTATTGTCGAGAGGAGTGTAAAAAGATTGTATCAGGATATTACTGAAAAAAAGAAGATAAAACTATTAAGATAAACATCTAACTATAATAAAGTTATACCGGTTATAAACAAAATGCTATATTAATAAATTCAAAATCACAAAATCAAGTTGTTACTATAAAGTTATACCGGTATACCATATATTCATTAATTTGTGATTTTCTAACTATATAAAGTTAGAGGAGGGTTCAAATGCACCCAAATTTCTATGCTCCCAATGCACCCAATATTTTATCTGCATTTTCAAAGTCCGAACAGTCGATCCAAACCGCTCAACATGACCTTCGTAATAAAATATGCTCGGAGACCAAATTTTATATTTTTTCAAATTTTTTTACTATTTTCACTGTAGCATATACTGTAGCAATTACTGTAGAATATACTGTAGCGACCCTATGAGGATTATATATGAGGAGGGATCCGATTACACCCTTTTTGGTGACACACTTTGACACCTACCATTTTCAAAGTCCAAATAGTCGATTCAAATTGTTCAACATGATGGATATATTAAAATGTGCTTGGAGATCAAATTTTACATTTTTTTTGAATTTTTTTGCTATTTATTAAGATGGTTACAAAAATCGTTGTTTTCAGACCATTGAAAAACAACGATTTTGTAACCATCTTAATAAATAGTAAAAAAATTCAAAAAAATGTAAAATTTGATCTCCAAGTACATTTTAATATGGTGATCATGTTGTACGGTTCAGATCGACTGTTTGGATTTTGAAATCGCAAAATTGACTTATATAAAAAACGGTGTCATGATGTGTCACCAAAAATGGTGTAATTGGATCCCTCCTCTATATATATATATAATAGATATGTATGGGTCTAGCAAATATAGAGAATATTAAAGAGATCAAACCTAATTTTATGGTGTTGTCGTTGCTTTTTTTTACAAATTATATTACAAATTTATATATGCTAAAAAACAATAATTGTTCGCGTTGAATATATGGAAATTAGTGCGTCATTAGATACTTTCAGCAGTCACATAAAATTAACAAACCAAAAAATTAATGGCAAATTAATGCTAACAACTATATAAAGCCTACGGAGATCTAAGATCGATAGAACAACCATGGCCCAAGAACGAAAAAAAAATATAATGGAATAATAACAAGAAGAAATTAAATGTGAGGTTTTTCGGCCCAAGAACCTAAATGAAAATACGTACACCCCGTATATCTCTCCTCACTTGAAAAATTCAACATGTTGTAGATCTTTTTTATCGCCTTATCTAAGACTAAAAGAAATTAGGAACGATAGTATCAAAATTAAGCTAAATCACGCAAACCCGCAAACAGAAGTAATTTGATCACATGCATATATAGCTGTGACCAAGACAACAAAAGTTGTAGTATGTATGTATATATAAGTATATGTTTACATGTATGTGTATACATATACACGTATATGAATATGTATTGCAACAGGTTCAGGATTGATCCAAAGAGAGACGCTGGAGCTCCCTCAAGCGCGAGAGTAAAAGCGAGAGAGGAAGAAGGGCAATGACAAGAGAGAGCAACGAATTAAGGGAAGGAGGCTTGGTGGATATCCATGCATTGTCGTCTCATTTATTAATAGGCTTGGTGGTTGTCTTCTTCAAGAAAGATTCTTTTTTTTTTTTCCTTTCATATATAGTGTCCATACCCTAGCTGACAACGTTGTGTCCCATACCACTTTTTCTATCTTGATGAGTCCTTGCCTATTTAGCTCTTGGGGTGTCAACGTTTACTATACGGGTTGGGTGGAGGCATTTCATACCCGTACCCGTTATGATAACGAATAAAAAAGTGTCATTCACATTTTAATTTGTGATTTCGATAAAATATTTTTCAAAACAAGAAACAAAAAGAAAAAAAATAATGAATACAACTAATTTGTATTATGAAAATTTAGTAAAATACAAAACTTTATTGTATCATGTATTATTTTCATACAAATATATATCTATATATAAATTTTATTTTTAAAAATTATCTTATAGGATAATGGGAAAGATAATGAAAAAAATCGTTACCCTTACCCGTACCCAATAAGCAAACAAAAAAATATTATCCTTACTTATCTTTTCGAATGTAATACGGATCGGATAAATAGATAAAAAAGTGTCATTGAAATCACAAATCCCTATTGCGGCAAGTAAGATTTAAACTAGGTGGTCAAACTTTTTATTTATGCATTAATTCTGTGGAGTGATTTCTCTGGGGCCCGGTATTTTTATCATTTAATTCTGTCCAATTCCATCATTGTAATATATATAATTAGCTAATACGGTTCTCTGCATTAATTGAATATCTTGGAAATGGTAGCCAGAGATCACGATCAAGCATAATTAAATACAACCACGTGATGATCATAAAAACCACACATACAGCCTTCAGATCATCCAACCCCCCCCCCCCCCCACCCAAACCAAATTAAAAATATGATAGTGTCATTGTGTCAATATCATATATTCGAATATAAACTTAATTTAATTGTATATTATGAAACAAGTCGAAAATAAAGCCAACATGAATGAAGAATTTATATCAACAAAACAGTAAAACAAAGATAAGAAAAAAAAAAAAATGGACCCAAAATTTTCAATGAACTCGAAAAAATAAAACGCACCAACCAAGTTCAAATTATATTATTGTTGTATTATACCCTTTTTAACACTACTATAACTTTTCCATAGTAGTACAAAATACAAAAAAATATACCATGATAGTTCCAGATCCTGATACTCGAGATTTTAACTATACATATATATAGTTAGGTATATTAAATATAAGGAAAATATTTTGCAATTATTTAAATATTGAAAACATCGTTTACAAAATTTAACAGTCACAAAAAAACTTGCAAGATGCACAAACTTATTACTGAGTGAATTTATTCGTACATTCTATTTTTTGATTAGCAGATCAATAAGTTATTTTTTATTCTATTTGATAGACATCAAATTAATTTTTAAAATTAGTGACAGCATAGAAAGGCAAAGCTCAACAAAAAAATGTTTTTCCTATCAAAAAAGTATAATTATTTGTTTTTCCTTATTTGATCTGCATGTAGATAAAACTACCTTTAGAAAATCAAATTACCTTTTACAACTAAAGAAGATGGAAATATATGCTTATTGAAAAAACCATAATCAACCAGAAATAGAAGAAACATAAGTCACTGATCAGAAGGGAAAAATGATAAATTGATGACTCCGAAATTTTTAAATATAGCATTTTCTCAAAAATAAAGAAACCAAAACACTTCTGTTTTTGAGTTTTTCTAATTCTACTCAGGCCGCTCCGGTGTTCTGTGGCTCTAAACAATGGAGTCTGCACAATGCCGATGCGGCCCCAAGGGGCCGCTCCATGCCCCTGTGGCCCCCTGTTTTTTTAATCATAAATGTGTTTTTTTGTTTTTAAAATTGTTTTATTTGTTTAAGTTTTTGTTTTTAAAATTATTTTATTATTTTGGTTTTTGTTATAAATGCGTTTATTAATAAAATATTTTCGCTTGTAGGATCAAATATTTTGAAAATGTCGTTCATTTGAAATATCATTTGTGTACGAAAAAATAATGATATAATGAACAAAGCAACAAAATAAATAAGTGACAGTATCTGACAAAACATCTAACAAAGTACAAATCAAAACCTACGGATCAGGACAAATAACGTCGTCTTCTGCTTCTTCTTCCTGAACCCGACCCTGCTTGGACAGTGACATCTCGGCAGTATTTGATGAGTCTGGAGAGTTGTCGTCCTCCGCATTAATTGAATATATATAATTATGTCCAATTCCATCATTGTATATATAATTAGCTAATACTGTTCTCTGCATTAATTGAATATCTTGGAAATGGTAGCCAAGATCACGATCAAGCATAATTAATACAACCACGTGATGATCATAAAACCACACATACAGCCCTTCAGATCATCCATATAAGAAATAGAAAAAAATGGACCCAAAATTTTCAATGAACTCGAAAAATAAACGCACCAACCAAGTTCAAATTATATTATTGTTGTATTATAACCTTTTTAACACTACTATAACTTTTCCATAGTAGTACAAAATACAAAAAAAATAAACCATAACATTTCCAGATCCTGATACTCGAGATTTTAACTATACATATATAGTTAGGTATATTAAATATAAGGAAAATATTTTGCAATTATTTAAATATTTAAAACATCGTTTACAAAATTTAATAGTCACAAAAAAACTTGCAAGATGCACAAACTTATTACTGAGTGAATTATTCGTACATTCTATTTATTGATTAGCAGATCAATAAGTTATTTTTTTATTCTATTTGATAGACATCAAATTAATTTTTAAAATTAGTGACAGCATAGAAAGGCAAAGCTCAACAAAAAATGTTTTTCATATCAAAAAGTTTAATTATTTTGTTTTTCCTTATTTGATCTGCATGTAGATAAAACTATCATTAGAAAATCAAATTACCCTTTTACAACTACAGAAGATGGAAGGGAAAAAAATGATAAATTGATAACCCGAAATTTTTATATATAGCATTTAAAAAAAAAACCAAAACACTTCTGTTTCTGGGTTTTTCAAATTTTACTCAGGCCGCTCCGGTATTCTGCGGCTCCAAACAATAGGGTCTGCATAATTGCCGATGCGGTCCCAGGAGCCACACCTTTTCTTTTAATCAGAAATGTGTTATTTTGTTTTGGTTTCTGGTTTTAAAATTGTTTTATTTGTTTAGGGTTTTTGTTTTTAAAATTGTTTTATTTATTTTGGTTTTTTATAAATGTTGTTTATTAATAAAATATTTTTCGCTTGTAGGATCAAATAGTTGGAAATGTCGTTCATTTGGAATATCGTTTGTGTACGAAGAAATAATGATATAATGGACAAAGAATAACATAAATAAGTGATAGTATCTAACAAATAAGTTCCAGTATCTGACAAAACATCTAACAAAGTACAAATCAAAACCTATGGGTCAGGACTAATATCTCTTCTGTTTCTTCTCCCTGAAACCCTCGACCCGCTTGGATAGTGGCGTCTCGGCAATATCTGATGAGTCTGGAGAGTCGTCGTCCATCGCCTGGTATCCTTTGCCTGAATCAGCTCGTCATGAAACCTCCTCAATCTCGGATTCTAATGGACTTCCAGGACCAAAACTGTAGTCTGTCCAGACTCACCCTGCGTGAATAAAAATGCATGTCTGGCTATGGGGTCATCATGGAGTGAAGGGTACGATGCCTGCTGTGTGAGGACCCAAGAAACTGCGGAAAGGGCTCTATCTGAACATACCCTGGCTGATAGGCAGGCAGCTCTGTCTGGGTCGGACTGTAATCCTGAGAATACCGTCATCTCCTTTGTGCCAAAATCTGTGGAGATATATATTGAACTCTAGCGGCTTCTCCACCATCATTCTACAGTAACTTTTAAATAGTTAATAAATAATTTTTAAAATTTTTTTTCAGTTTTTGTATTTTAATTACAGTTATACCTCCTGAGTAGGCATGCCTGGTTTGCAGCTCGACGCAATGCCTCGGTACCTCAGTCGAACGCCTAACTGACTATGTCAGCGTTATGGACAGCTGCAAACAACACCTCATCACCAGCGTACGAGACGTAGATATCAGCTCGTCGGATATGTCGTCGATCGCATCACACCCGCCCAAGCCAACACATCTGAGTAGAGAGTGATCAGAGTCAAAATGATGATGAATTACGTAGGATTTTGGCTTAGGTTTTGCATATTATCTCGCACTTATGTTTAATTAATCAGAGAAAAAGGCTATTGTCACCCTTCTTTATGTTTTTTTACAGGAAACATGTTTGGGACTATTTTACATCAAATGGAGCAAGAATCAGGTCAATCGGATAAGCGACGCTGACTGAGTCTCTGTTACGGCCCGCACTGACTGATGCGGACTTATGCCGGATACGGACCAGGAGATGCGCAATACGCATTAAACCCCTCAGCGACATGATCTAGATACAGACTGTAACCAGCCAGTATGGTCCGTTACCAAGGCGCCCTTTGGGGAATAACTGCTCTAGTTGTATCCAGATCAAATTTCTTGGCCTCCACTCATCTCCAGACGTCCCCTCATTCCTATATAAGCACTCTGGACAGAAGAAGAAGACATCTTTGTTAATTTTGGTTAAATTTGATTAAGTGAGAAAGAGAGGAGTGTTGTAATCATGCCGTTCTGCGGCTAAGTTCTTTTCTTAGGGGCTAGGCAGTAAACCTTGTTACTCGTGATGCTTTGATATATATATTTTCTGTTGATTATGATTTCTTGTTGTTGATTGAAATGCTTTTGTGCTTATTTTTCCTTCACCTATTTCGATGATATAGTTTAATCCGTTAGGTTAGTGACAGTGCTTTAATGGTAAGATAAACTATGATGGACGAGTCAGCCTCG
This sequence comes from Carex kokanica, assembly GCA_025461125.1. Taxonomy (NCBI): domain Eukaryota; kingdom Viridiplantae; phylum Streptophyta; class Magnoliopsida; order Poales; family Cyperaceae; genus Carex; species Carex kokanica. Next base: position 32,221 of record JAJGRX010000166.1, on the reverse strand, counting down.
TTAGGAACCATTAGATTAATGTTGAGGAAAACCTTAGCGGGGAAAACCATTAATCGGAACAACAAAATGCAAACCAATTTCTGTCATTTGCGTAAGTAACTGCAGTGTCCTATAATAATAACTTGTGTATTTTAGAGATATGTCATTTACGTAAGTAACTCACAGTGTCCTATGTAGTATCTCGATGGAAGTCTCGTCATTTGCGTAAGTAACTCGTAGTGTCCTATGTAGTGTCTTTCATATAAAACAACAGAAAATCAGACCTGACAGAAGTAGAATATCAAAGAGGATTGAGTAGCAATGGTGTGCCGAAACCCTAAGAACTCTCATCTCTATCTTTATTTTAATTACTTTTAATTGTTGCCAAATTTACATGATCACAACTTCAACTCTTAAATTTTCAGATTTCGTCTGGCCTTTCGAAAGATTGTGATTTGATGACTCAAAACTCTAAATCAATATTTCCTGTGGATCAACCCTCGACTATACTACTTGATAGGATTGTGCGCTTGCGATCCAAACCGATAGCATTTTCTAGTTTATAAAATTTTAAAAGTAAATATCGCTCATTTTCGAGTGATCAGAGAGTCGAGACGCAACCTGTACCCACATTGGGCACACCACAGGTACGTTATGCTTGAGGATGGCTTTCTCGAGCCTCTTTCAGCCCCTCATCGTGGTCATCGTTGCCGTTATGACGCAACTCTTTATCAGATATAAGGCTTGCAAAAAAACATTATATAAATGTTGTAAAAATGTAAATATTGTTAGTTTTTTAATTTGAAACTTAAAATTAAACATATCGTGGATACGAACGGTGTGCCGACGGGAATAATACCATGGATCCGTCCTCTCCGATCCCTCGGCCTCGGTACCCACTCATGAGAGTTGTCGGCAACACACCCCTCCAGATATATGGTGTACGTGCCGTGATCCTGGTACCAATCTTTGTAGGTCTGTATGAATTCCAAAAATGTCAGATATTACAACCAGAAAACTATAGTGAAGAAACAAATGACTAATTTAGAACATACCCCAGTGGTAGCCTCTAGAATCTGGTGCTTCCGTGTTCAGGTACCACAAAAAATCGCTGACCCTGTCAGTGCGACTCCAGATACCCGGAACATCTACCAATGCGCCGTCGATGTACTGGGACATCTGGTACAGAGTGGTTATAGGGCCATGCTATGTACCTCTACTAGAAGATGGTACATCCCTACTGGAAGACGGTATATCTCTACTAGATGCCATGCTGTATTTGATATTTGTTTGCTATTAGTGTTGGTATCAATTTTGGTCAAATATGAGGGTTTTGGTAAAATAACCCTACGTACATTTTGGAATTGGTCTAATTTAATTTTGGTGCTCAAACAATTAATTTTGGTTAAATAAACTAATTACATTTTGGTATTGGCCTAATTTATTTAGTGCTTAAAATATGAGGATTTTTGGTAAAATTACCCTAATTACATTTTGGTAATGGTCTAATTTAATTTTGGTGCTCAAACAATTAATTTGGTAAAATAAACCTAATTACATTTTGATATTGGTCTAGTTTAATTTTGGTTCTCAAACAATTAATTTTGGTCCTTATTCAGATTAAATTTGATTCTAAATTAATATTTAATTCTAAACCCTAAATCCTAAATCCTAAACTTAAATCCTAAACTTAATTACTACCTTAAACTAAAAATTAAACTAGAAAAAAAAAAGAAAACTTATCCCGAGCTCGAAGGGATTGAAAGTTTCTTTGAATGGATATCAAAATTGGAACCAACAGCCCCTTTATATAGCTAGGGGGCCGCATCGGCATTGTACAGACTCCATTTTTTGAGATCGCAGAACACCGAAGCAGCTTGAGTAGAAGTAAAAAAACCTGCAAACATGAATGTTTTGGTTTATGTTTTTTTTTTGAAAATTGGTAAAAATAAAAAGTTCGGTTGATAACCAATCAGATCGGAGGACTGAAACAAAGTCTTGTCATGTGGTCCTTGGAGCATGAGAGCTGCTCATGTGGGCCCCAATGCTTAAATTTGCAGGACCCTGATAAACATCTAAGCACAATTATGAATAGTATATAGAGCGTTCTTAAGAATTTTTTTTATAAACCATAATTAAAAAAAAAATTTACGATACCAACATGATTAATTTTTTTTTTTTTTTACAAAACCCATAAGAACCGAAATATCATTTCGGTCTGTTATTTTTTTTATTCCGGACCGAAATGATATTTCAGTTCTGATCCCCTTTTTAGATTTTCTGTGGTAGCTCATATGAAACTTGTGAAACCAGTACCACAAAAAATCCAAAAAGGGGACCGGACCAAAATGGCCGAAATGCCATTTTGGTCCGGAATAAAAAAAATAACGGACCAAATGACATTTCGATTCTTATGATTTTTGTAAAAAAAAAGTAATCATGTTAGTTTCGTGTAAAAAAAATTTAATTATGGTTTATAAAAAAAATTCCGTTCTTAAATTCTGTCAATATCTATAGTATAGTATTATGTTTTCAAATTATTATAGACTCTATACGTACGAATATTTAAGATGTATGTATATTTGAGAATATTCTTAATATGTAAATTTGAAGATGTAAAGAGGGCGGAACTAGGCTTTCCAACTTTGAGAATGAATCAATTTTCAATATTCATAATATTTTGGTACAGTAGGGTTAAAATGCCCTATTAGTGTTGTATCTCATTATGTCCCAACATCATTATTTCTATTTTCAAAGTCTAAATAATCGATCCGAACCTTTCAACATGATCTTCGTATTAAAATGTATTTGGATAACAAATTTTAGAATTTTTAGAATTTTTTTACTAGTTTAGAAATCACTATTTTTGAATGGTCCTAAATATTCTAAAAACAGTGATTTTGTACCTATTTTAAAAAATAGCAAAAAAATTCAAAAAATATAAAATTTTGTATTCAAGCACATTTTAATATGTAGATCAGATTAAACGGTTCAGATCGGCTGTCTAAACTTTGAAAAAAAAATAACAAAGTTGGAGCATCATGGGACACAAAACCAATATAGCATTTTAACCCTAATTTTTTATAAACCATAATTAATTTTTTTTTTACCGAAACCAACATGATTACTTTATTTTTTTACAAAAATCATAAGATATACCGAAATGCCAATTTGGTCCGTTATTTTTTTTTCTTACGGACCGAAATGACATTTCGGTCCAGTCCCCTTTTTGGGTTTTCTGTGATACTGGTTTCCCAAGTTTTCATATGAGCCGCCACAGAAAATCCAAAAAAGGAGACCGGACCGAAATGTCATTTTGGTCCGGAATAAAAAAAAATAATGGACTGAAATGACATTTCAATTCTTATGATTTTTTTGAAAAAAAATAATCATGTTGGTTTCGTAAATTTTTTTTTTTTAATTATGGTTTATAAATTTTTTTTTTTTAACCCTACCCTAAAATCATATATAAATAAAAAATTAAATTAAAAAAGGTCAATTGAAGTCCGAATCCACTTAAAAGTTCCACCACCAACCACCAACCACCAACCACCAACCATCTGCTCAGTCAGACACGTCACATACTCATTCAATGCTATTTGTTCAGAGTAGTTGCAATTCAAATGGTTTACGGAAACTGTTGTAAATTAAAATCAGGCTTTTTTTATTGATTTTATTGAACAGCGTACATTACATCACATACAACCCAAAACAAGTAAGAAAAGCATTTTGCATAAAACATCTACAACCTAAAACCTTCATGAGCTGCATGCAAGTTGCATGGCTCTGTAGCATCCCCTTCCCCCTGTTTTCGTACATTACATCACATACTACACATTTTGCACTAAATTACGCTTTGTTTCCTTTACCAGTGATGCTTAATTTCTATCGGACTTAATTCTTAGTAGACATTTTGAGATATAGATTCACACTTCACAATTGGGTCACAAGTGAACCCCGATTAGGGATGGAACGAGCTGGGTCCAGCTTGTAATCGGCTCGTTAGCAACCAAGCCAGCTGCATTGAGCTAAGACTAGGGGTTCGAGCTGAAATCTCAGATTGTAATCATCACGAGCCAATTCGTGATCTGGACCAAACTAGCGAGCTGACTCACTGGATCTAACTGGACATTGTTTTAAGAAAAACAATTTACAAACATTTTAGACTGAATTGGACCGAGTTAAACAGCATAAAATACACATAAATTCATACCTAGCCAAGCTAGCTTACGAGCGAACGAGCGAGACCCCAGATCGAACTTGTTTACCGAGTCACTAACGAGCTGGCTCATTAACAACTTTGTCTAGTAACAAACGAGCTGTTATCGAGCAAGTCAAATACGAGTCACAATCGAGCCACAAGCTATTTAAAGCTGTTAAACCCCAAGTTTGATTATATAAGACAAGTTAAATTTACAAGTGCTTGACACAACTCTCGGCTCTCTGCTTGAAACTGGACACACAAAATTACTAGTGCATGCCATACAGAGAACCAAGAGAGGAAAAAGATGGTATCGGTAATGGAGTCAACCTTTGTGATTCCATCCTGAGGAACCCCAAGAAGGAAGCTCGTGTTATCAAACTTGGACCAACTTGCACCACATTTATACACATGCACAGTATATCACTACAGGAATAATGGAGCCGGGGACTTCTTCTCAATTGAAGTCTTGAAGGCTGCTTTGGCCCAAACACTAGTGTTGTTTTAACCCCCATCGCTGGCCGGCTTTTGATCGGCGAAGGTGGTCCCCGAGCGGTTGATTGCAATGCTGAAGGTGTACTCTTTGTTGTGGCCCGGTCGGATCGCAGTTCTGATGACATCAATTTCCTGCCTTCGCCTGAGCTCAGAAGCCAGTTTGTTCCAAGTCAGACTTCGACATCTATTATGTTAATGCTTCAGGTACAGAAAATAAGCATTTTACTGTAAATATAAGCACAGATGTACATTATTTAGTTCAATCACTCTCTTACTGTCTCCTAATATAATGGAAAATTAAAGCAAAGACTTTGAATGATTTATTTTATTTTCAAGCTGGTGACCAAACTTGAATGATTTATTTTATTTTAAAAAACAGACGAAATTGAATGACTCGGAATCCTTCTTAATCCAAACCGGATATAATCCGAATCTAACAAAAAATGAAATCCGATATTCCTCACTCAGTGTTGTCCCGACTCAAAAACAACAAATCCGATCCTTACTCAAAGAAACAAATATTGACCCATGCAACAGACAATAACTCAATTTGAAGCTACTCGACATTACCTAGTGACTATAAATTTTAATCAAATATCTCATGACACTATGAATTTGGTTGAATAATCTGAATGTGATTAATCTCAGTATCTAATCTTCTAGAAAATTCATCAAAACTTGAGTTGGACTGAATCCCAACTGAACCAAATAAGAGGCATTATATAGCTTGAACCTGATAAAAATGATTAAACTGGAACCTGACCCAATCAACCCATCCGATTTCCACATCTATATATTACTTGATGACTTCTTCTTAATTTAAATGTTGGTGCTTCCGTGTCCAGGTCACATGTCTCAAATGTGGTGGAGTGGTGCTAGGAGTTGCGATTAATCACGTCTTAGCTGATGGTCATAGCAGACTTCACTTTTTCCAGACATGGGCTAGCATTGCACGAGATGACCTTAATAGCATCATACCTCCCTCCTTTGACAATACCCCACTTGCTGCCCGTTCTCCGCCATCCATCACATTTGATTATCCCGGGCATGGAATTCGTCAACTGCCCGTTCTCCACCATCCACCACTCATATCTTATGTTACAACCAAATTCAAGCTCTCAAACGAACAAATTAGCTCCCTAAAATCTAGGTGCAAAGAAGGGAGAGTTTCCACCTTCTGTGTTGTTGCTGCACTCTTTTGGAAGTGCTACTGCATTGCCGAAGAACTACCTCCTGGCATTGAGACAAGCCTCTTCTTTCCTGCAAACATACGTCGTCGTGTACAGCCACCACTCCCAGAGAAGTTCTTTGGTAATGCCATCCTCAGAAGGTCTGCAACTGCTCAAGTGTCCCTGGTCACATCCAGTCCATTTCAAATTGTAGCTAATACTGTGAGAGCTGCGATTGATGGGATTACGGATGAGTTCATCAGATCATTCATTGACTACGTAGAAGTGAATAAAGACAAGGGACAAATCCATCCAAAAGTACTGCCAAAATCTGATCTGCGCATTATTAGCAATTGTGGAATGCCAGTGTATGATACAGATTTCGGATGGGGTGCACCACAGTTGGTGACTTGGGCTGAGTCAATTGGAAACAGAGTTGTTTGCATAGTGGACGAACCGGGAAAAGATTCTGGTATAGCAGCATTTGTGTCGCTCGATTCCGACATTATGCAAAAGTTCGAGAAGCTCTTTCATGAGGAATCGGACTTGAACAGTCTTCAAAAGTTGATATACTGGTTTAATCTGCTGAATGGAAACTAGTCAAAATTATGGTGAACTTTATGTAATTTCTGAGATTTATGGTTCCATGCATTCTCTTTTCAAGTATTATGTGTTAGTTTTCCTGTCCTTTTTATTCTGAATGGTTGTGATTTAGTTTGGCAATAAATTTTTATATTTGATATTTTGTTAATAAAGTCCATCAGATTTGAGATTTGTTTGTCAAACTTTAAGAGTATTGATTAATACAGAGTGTTCTTTGAATATGATATCTGCTAGTAATTTTGGACTTGCTTGGAGGAACATTGAATCCAAATACAACTGAGTGCATGGTTCAATTGGGACTTCATTTTTTTGCCCACCGCCATAATTATTTCTTTGTTTGTGGAAAAGAAAAAAAATGCTACATATGGAACAGAAAAGGAGCGGATTTGAACCTGGCATGGTACTCAAAGGATTTTAAAATATCAGAAAACAAAAAATAACTAGAAAAATCGAATCTTGAAAAACGGGGGCCAATGTTTAGAATCGGTAGAGCAGCAAAAGACAATATCAACAAGAGAATTAAGAAAAGCAATCCAACTCAAGAATCTCAATTTCATTTAAATCAAGTGTTGAGGAAACTAATGTCTAAAAATTAGCTAATTCACAAAACAGTCATAACTCAATAAGCTATTGGGAAGGATCATGCATGAATCATGATACATGTCTGGCTTATTTTTTTATATTTTGAAGTAGGGGAAGCGCAATTGTGGGACCTAGAAGTGACAAATAATTAAGTCAATGGTTCACAGAGAACTTGTGAACTCATGACATGATGCTTAATTCATAATTAAGAAGAGAAGATTATTTCCCATTCAAGAACTCTATGTAAGTTAAATTATTTTCTATTCTTGTATATATAGTACACATCATTAGCAGCTGGATACAGATATGCGATCTGAACTCGATTAAATCAACCGAATAAACAAATGGAGGAGACCTCGAGATCATCCAATCAGTTTGACTAAAGACAAATGAGTAGTTGGGATCATGCAATTGTCACCTGATTATATGTTATTGATAAAAAAATTATTTATTCAAGGTTCCAAATATACAAGAGCTCTCACACGAAGAACATTGCCTTTGCCACATTATCATACTCGTTAAAATTGAAGCCATAACCTAATTTGAATTTAACTCAAATTTGAGAAGTTTAAAAAAAAAAATCAGAGTAGATTTTGAAGTAATTAATTTGAATCTAACAATAAATTCACCTATTATGAAATTATTGTATTATTTTAAGAGAATGATAGTTGACTTGGAGTCCCTCTCGAAATGATTTTCTAATAAAGTAGGATATGTTAGAGAAAAAATATTATAAAATAATAATCAAGGCGCAACAATATTGAAATCTTTGCTCTTAGTTTAAAAAAAAGATATATGTATATACTCAGCTAAGCTGCTCAAATACAATAGTATCATGTTTGATATAATACGGCGAAACAATAATTTCAAAATCTTAAAATACAATACATTTATGTCTTAAATTGTGTATATTTTATTATTTTAATGGAGCTTCACATTTCTGAGCTTCACATGGTTGGCACATCCCTTCCAATATCTATTCATTTGATCGAATCTTGCGACTCAGAAATGTTCTAGGTCTTTTTATTGTCTACACTCTACACATGTTAGTGGAGTAACAACAATGGCCCAACCACATGCCAAGCTCTATTATTTCGGTACAATACAAACTCACACTCTGTACTCTACTTACAGTACAGAGTACAGAGTGTAAAAAATTTTTTTTACTACGGTGTTCCATTATCTGCTAAATATTTTGGAACACCGTAGTTATATTTTCAAGTTTTCGTCCCTCAAATAATTTTAACTGTGTTTTCTAATATTTCTAAAAGAATAGATAAAATGTGTTGAGGAATAACTAATAAGTATATATGCACTTTGCCAGTTATCTGTAATTAATATAGTCAATTTATTCTTATTTAACAACTATTCCGTCAATTAATTCATCGTAGTAATAGAAATTAAAATTTCACATCTTAATTGTAATTTAAACAGTGAAATGAATTTTGCATCAAGAAAGAGGGAGGAAGCCGTAGAGATAGAGGCCGCTACTGTTATTTAGAAAAATAGTATGTAACATGGAGAACACTGAGAAGTAAAAACTTATATATGTTGCTACGCCCAATTATAGTGTTGGGCGTACAACAAAAAATTACTCCCTTCTTTTACCGTCTTCCATCTCTCCTCAATATTAATTGCACATGGTGAAAAAAGAGTATGTGTGAAATATATTCGATCTAGATAACAGAACTGGAAAATATAAGAAACTGTATTATTCAATCGAGGGTTCAAAAATGTATTATTGTTTTCTGGAAATAATTCTTATTCTACTAATCTCCTAAAGATCAATTACATGAGTATTCAGTTGATTGGCCATATATATGTAAACATAATATTACAAAATTTCATATCTTTATATTGTATATAACTGATGAAATGAATTTTGCATTAAGGGAACGTGGAAGAGGTAACAATTAATAGAGGCTGCTTCTGTTATTACGAAAAATAAAATATAACTTTTTTTTTGAAGGACATGCAGTGAGAACACTATCAATTCCATTGATTAAAAAAAAAAGGTTATTTACAAAGTTCACATCTAACTACAATTATTTATTTACCCTAGAAAATAAGTAAAAGATTCTAGACTATGCCTGTCATATTACTCGGTACCAATTTAGCGCCTCTTCTATAGCTTGGATGACCAGAACTTGTACACTCCTCCGTTGTTGGTTGAACAGCCGTTTGTTGCATTCTCTCCAAACTCTTTTGACCGATTGCCATTTAGGTATTTAGTAACAAAATATTGAAGAAACGAAAGAAACATCGTAATTCTTTGACTGTCCGGTAACTTTTTTAGTCCCACAATATTCTCGTATCAAAGCAAAAAAAAAAAAAAAGGCGCTCCCGAGGTTATATATAAAAGAAGGCACTTTGGAGGTTAAAAAAAAGCGCATAACTGGACTTAGTTAAGTGAGATATTTTGAATTGGGTTTTCGATTAATACTGATTAATACTGAATATCCGATCTGTATTTTAATAAATAGAATTGGTCCGGATCCAGATCCAGATTTGAATTGTTTTAATAAATATAAATGTTAGAATGGACTGCATGTAATATTATATGGTCCTCGTAGACTGCATATGGTTATACATGGAGCTTCATATTCAAATATGAATATATAATACTGCATGAAGATTTTAATATGGTAGTTAATTGTATTAGCTGTGGCCGAATTAATATAGGAGAGAGCAAAGGGGCTAAGCCACCCTTATAAATTGAAATTTTATATTTTAGTCCATTAAATTTTGCAATTCTCATATGTATTAATACTCTTAAGTCCTCTTATAAAATGAAATTGTACTATATTTGATTTTTCAGCTCCTCAGTTTGTATTTCCTACTTTGTATTTTATTTATAGCAATAAGTCAGGGCAATTTCATTTCATGTATACCTCTCAAAAACTTGAAAATTTCGTATTTCCCCCTCTAAACTTAAAATTGCATATTTTCCACTTTAAACTTTCAAAACTCACAAATTTACTATTTTAATGTCTTTTATATTAAAATTCATTTTAAATTTATAAAATACTCATTTTACTCTTTATTAAAAGCATAACGTATTTGTAGTTTGTTTAAGAAAAATGTCAGTTTTATATTTGATTAGTTTTCGAGGGAAAAATGAGTTTTTCATAAAGGGCAAAGAGTATAATGGTATCGGGGTTTTCAAGGGCAAAATGGGTTTATTTTATAAATGATAAAGGGTATAATGGATATCTTTTAAGATCAACATTTTTCTTAAAGAAATTTTTTTTTACGATTTTAATAAATTGTACAATAGGTATTTTATAATTAAGTTTAAAATGAGTTGTAATATAAAACACAATAAAATGAGTAAATTTGTGAGTTTTTGAAAGTTTAGAGGGGAAAAAAATATAATTTTGAAATTTACAAGGGGATAATACGTAATTTTGAAGTTTTTGAGGGTATAAATAATTGTAAAGTTTTTGAGGGGTATACGTGGCACACTAATTAAAATCAGAGATCACAATTGATCCGAATCTAAAATTAGGTTGCATCCACTCTCCACAGCCCATAAATGGGGACTCACACGCACTCAAAACAAATCGATCTGAAGCTAGCAACCAAGCAAAGGCCAAAGAGAGTAATGGAGCCAAGGACGGTAGAAATATTAGAGTCGAGCATGGTGGTTCCATCAGAGAACACCCCGAGTGAGATGCCAGTGTTGTCGAATTTAGACCTCATTTATACGAGCAACAGGCTCAGCTGCACCTTATATCTGTACAAAAACACCCATGGTGCCAATGACTTCTTCTCTGCTGAGCTCTTGAAGTCGGCTCTTGCCAAAGCACTAGTGCTATTCTATCCTCTCGCTGGCCGCTGGGTGGTCGGCCCTGATGGCCGTGACCAGGTAGTTTGCAATGCTGAGGGAGTACCCTTTGTGGTAGCCCAGGTGGACCGCACTGCTGATAGCATCCAATTTGAGCCAATGTCGCCAGAGCTCATAGAGCTTTTTATTCCTAAAGAGGAGCATCCATCGTGCCTCGTAATGCTGCAGGTTTATAATTAATCTTAAGATAATATTATAATTAAGCCTTAATTTCACAACATTCCCGCTAGTGTTAATTTGATCACAAATATTAAGTAATTTTGACTAATGCTTCTTGTTTGACAGGTAACCTATCTAAATGTGGTAGCGTGGTACTAGGTATTTCCATTACGCACATTATAATGGACGGTCGAAGTTCTTCGCACTTTTACCATACATGGAGTACAATTGCACGAGGTGACCTAAAAAGCATCGTCCCCCCCTCGTTTGACAACACCCCACTTCGAGCTCGGTCTCCACCAAAAATCAGCTTTGATTTCCCGGAGTACACAACTGATGAACAAATAAAAAGAGATGATCGTCCAGATTCTTGTGTTTTAAGCGTGTTGAGGATCTCAAAGGAACAAATTAGGCACCTCAAAAACCGATGCAGTGAGGGTCGCAATCAGAAGGCTACCACTACTGTTTCGACCTTCTCTGCGGTGTCCGCACTGGTCTGGAAGTGCTATTGCATCGCCAAAGGACTCCCTCCCGACAGTAAATCGCGCATCTCTTTTACTGCTGACTTGCGCAGCCGCCTAAGCCCCCCGCTCACAGCATATTGTGGAAATGCTGTGATGTGGATCTGTGCGTCATCCGAAGTGTCAAAGATTACATCAAATCCAATTGGTGATTTGGCAGCAACCGTGAAGGCTGCTGTTGATGGACTCACTGAGGAGTACATCAGATCTTTTATTGATTACTTGGAGGTTAATTGCAACAAGAAAGTCAGAGTGAGAGAAGTCCCAGAATGTGGTCTTCGTATTCGAACCATTCTTGGATTGAGATTATTTGATTTAGATTTCGGATGGGGTGCACCGCAACTTTATACATGGGAACGATATACAGATAATAGAACCATCTACATAGTGGATGAACTGGGAAAGGATGGTTGTATAAAAGTTGTTCCTGCGCTTGATTCTTCAATCATGCAACGATTCAATAAGGTGTTCTGCGAGGAGCTGTTGTTTGGACGTTCCCATTTGTGAGGAGTGGTGAAATATTAAATAAATCGAGGTAATGGAAGTAAGTGTCAATCAATAAGAATTATTGCTTGTAATTTTGTTGGTTTTTTTTTTTTTATTTGCAATGTTTTCTCGGAGGTACTTGTGCTATTCCAATTAATGTTTTTGAGATATTATATATATAGAGTACTGCTAACATGTTTCCTCTAGTATACCAACAATATGCTTCTGGCTTTCAAAATCTATCAAATCGGCTTCAAACGACAAATTCAAACCGTTCAAACCAACCTTCTTAACGAGAGTTTTGTTTCCAAATTTTTTTTAATTTTCGAATTTATTATCTATCAAGTCATGCGGTCAAACTATGAAGGATTTTGTGTGCATTTTAATACACTATTTTGTTCATTTTTTTTTACCACTTGACTTGATAATAAATAAATTCAAAAATTAAAAAAAATATATATGAAAACGAAGCTTTCGTTAAGAAGATTGATTTGAACGGTTTGGATTTGTCGTTTGAAACCGATTCGATAGATTTTGGAGACCGGAAGCATATTGTTAAAATACTAGAGGAAGCACGTTAGCCGTACTCTATATATATAGAGATAAGCTACCATGCTTTGCAAATTAAAGGGCCTCTTGTGCTTTGGGCTCCTTTTCGGATTTTCAAAATTCAAAATGTCGATCCGACCGTTCAAGTTGTTCTCCATATTGAAATGTGCTTGGAGACCAAATTTTACATTTTTTGAAATTTTTTTACTATTTATTAAGTCACTTTCAAAATCGCTGATCCAATGGTCACAGTAGCAAAACAGTAAAAAATTCTGGACCAATGGATCAGCGATTTTCAAAGTAGCTTAATAAATAGTAAAAAAATTCCAAAAAATGTAAAATTTGGTCTCCAAGCATATTTCAATATGGAGAACAACTTGAACGGTCGGATCGACATTTTGAATTTTGAAAATCCGAAAAGGAGCCCAAAGCACAAGAGGCCCTTTAATTTGCAAAGCATGGTAGCCTATCTCTATATATATATATATATATATATATATATATATATATATATTGATAGTCTAAAAACAGCAGTTTTGTAAAATACTTAATAAATAGTAAAAAAAAATGTAAAAAATGTAAAATTTGATCTCCAAGCATATTTTAATATAGATATCATATTGAACGGTTTGGATAGACTATTTGGACTTTGAAAATCGCAAAATAAAATTGTTGTAAGATGTTGTAACTTTCTAATGTTGTAAGTAGATCCCTCCTCATATATATATATATATATATATACAAAGAGAGAGAGAGAGAGAGAGAGAGAGAGAGAGGGATCTAGTTACCACAACAATTTTCTACATTTTCAAAGTCCAAATCGTCAATCCAAACCGTTCAACATGATCTCCACAATAAAATATGCTTCCAGATCAAATTTTACACTTTTTTTTGAATTTTTTTTACTATTTATTAAGTATTTTACAAAAACTAGTCAAATTCAGACCATTGAATTTTGTACCCATCTTAATAAATTGTAAAAAAATTTAAAAAAAATGTAAAAAATGATCTGGAAGCACATTTTATTATGGAGATCATGTTGAACAGTTTGGATCGACGATTTGGACTTTGAAAATATAGAAATGGTTGTGGTAACTTTGTTGTAACTAGATCCCTCCTCATATTTATATATATATATATATATTGTGCTATATATATGAAGTGAGCTATTAGTTTGTGCATGTGTATTGGGTCTAATATAGGGAATATTAAAGAGCTTAAACATAATTTTATGGTGTTAATTTTGGTTTTTACAAGTTATATTACGAACCTACATATATACATGTTAAGCCATCTAACAATTGTTCATGCATGTTGAATACAGAGATAAATTAGTGCGTCTTTAGAGACTTTCTTGTAGTCGGTTATCCTATTCTTCGTCCTTTTTTCTGATGCCAACGCAACACCATAAAATTATCAAACTATGCCAACAACAGTGTCAAGTCGAGGGAGATCTAAGATCCATATTGAACAACCATAACCCAAAAAGAATAACCAAAAGAAAAAAAAGCTAATGAAATTAATTATAAGAAGAAAAATGTATGCTATTTCGTTAGCTCTGATCTTAATTTTGAGAAGAAATTAAGTACAGATCTATTAAGAACATATCTTTAAATCTACCAAAAATAAACATACCCTTAATGTTCTACATGTTTATTTTCATGTCCTTGATGACAAAGAAAGAAAATGATGGTAGTGTTCGGCACTCTCCTTAGGGTTCCTTAGATTTAAGCTTGCTAAATACTTGCTCTTTTTGTAAAGCTTAAAACTAATTTTTTAAGACTCCTTTTGTCCACATTTTTAAGCTTGTCCACATTTTTATGAAGTCATTCTACATGGCTTAAGGACTTGAGGCTCCTTAAGAAATATAAGCATCTACTTTCTAAATTTTTTGTTGCCGAACACTTCTTCTTTAGTAGAGCTTAAAATTTAATCCTATCTAACTTGCTGAACACTACCGATAAGCTCAAAATCCAAATCATGTATGCAAATCAGCAGAGAAATTTGACATAGCTGCCACCAAGACGACAAAGCTGTAATTGTGTAAAAAAAATAAAGTCGTACGTCAGATTCACAATCTTACGTAGTCACAATTGTTATAATAAGAAAATAAAATGCAAAAGTTTCCATCTTCCACTCGATGGTGCTTGCGTTACATATGCATTTGCCAAGCATGTGCCAAATTTGGTAGCCTTGAAACATAATCCCTAAAAGTTGGTAAGTTGGGTATTATTGGTAAATTAGTTCGCTGTTAAGTGCCTCCTAATTCAATCTATATGTTGCATGATATTGCTAATTAGTTCACTGTTAATTGCGTAATTCACTGTATGTTGGTTTATGTTGGTAAATTCAATAAAATTTGCTGAAATTTTTCCATGTCCTAGCATCTTATTTGTTAACTCATATGCTAGGGTTTGTGTTTTGCTGTTAATTCTAAATGTGTTTCAAACTTGCTCCATTAATTTCTGTTTGTGGGTAATTGACATTGTTTACTTTTAAATTTTAGGCTTCCATACACCCATGTCGTCCGATGGTAGTGAACAAATCATGGAAGCCTCATTTGAAGGATCAACAGGTCTGCGGGTGGTGACAATCCTCCTCTACTAGTAGCCCCGAAGAAAGAAAAAAAATGGCACCATGGCTTGTGGAAATTGGAAAAAAAAAAAAAAAAAAACTCATCAAGGCCATAAATTTGACCAATGTGCTAGGACAAAGGGAATGTCAAAATGGTCGGCCTATGTTGCACTCGTGACAAGGTGAAGACTAAAGATTACCTACGAACATTGGAGGTAAATTCCGGATAAGTCGGATGCCTTGGATAGAAAACAAGGTACAATTTAATTCTTCCTCCATGTCGTCCGATATTTATTTCTCAACACTCAACCATTTACATAATATTTGAAGCAAACATGGAACCCTAAGTCAGAAAATGCTAAAGATACGGTGATGAAACAGTTGAATAACACATGGAAGGGTTACAAGAGTGACCTCAACATCGGATATGTGAGAACGGGTCGAGATCAACATGAGACGGACGAATGATTCGAGTCTGATTGGAAAGAATTTGTGGCGCAAACGACACCTGAATTTCTGGTATAATTTTACCCAAAATTTATTGAGGTCTTCATTCCTTTCATTAGCAAATTTAAATTTGTGACGTGAGATGTGTATTTTAGGTATATGATTTGTGTGGTTAGTTTGATACATTTTTTTCACTTTGAAAATATTTAACTGCCCTAAATATATATCTAATAAAATATGATTTGCAGTTGAGATTTCGTAAGCCTACACAAATTGTTTGGATTGGTTTTCACTAAGCCTAGACAGTTCAGTTTCGTAAGTTTTGATTGGTTTTTACTAAAATTAAAATAAGAGAACAATTTTGCTTTTCATTGGAAATCAGATTAGGGATGTCATGGGCTTTTGGCTTTCCTATCAAATAGGTAAATAAAATTAACTAGGCCGTTCATTTAGTTATTTCTGTGATAAAAGATGATATATTTATAATCCTAATGTGCTATTGAGTTACACAGTAGGCCGTCTTCCGAAATTCCAGCTAATGTATTCCTTGTTGCGTGAGTTGTCTCAGCACTACAGGGTGTCGAGTGAATCAATGCAAAATCAGAAGGCTAGGCCTACATGTACTATTCAGCATCTAATAATCCCAAATGTCCAAAGATATGATGCTAAGATGTTGAATAGTGCAAATAATGTCATTTGGGTGATCGATTAAATTATGCAAATTAACAATTGAGTAAAATCAATTACATATCATTTTTTTTTTGGCATTCATACAAGATTTTCTGTGCACATGAATTGTTGTAATCCTGTACTCTAAATTTGTATTAAACAATTAAATAAATTGTACAGTGTTCTATCTCTTAACCGACAACAAATTAAAGCAAATAAAACTAAGAAGAGGGTTCAATTGTCTCTTTTTTTATGTCTTCATCTTATCTCTACTTTTTAATTTTTTTAATAATAAAAATTCCAAAATTTATATGTTATATAAAATTATTAAATGTGATCTATATTATTTTATCTACATGTTCATAAAAAATATCATTTTCTGATTTTAATTTTATATGAATCTATAAGTTAAAAAATCAACGTCCAGAATTTATTCTCATCGGTGTATTTTTGCAAGAGAAAATGATATAGATCATATTTAACGTTTTTATTTTGATATTTAAGTTTTAAATTTAAAGTTATTGTAGTTCTAAAATGGAGGTATGATGGAAGCAAAAAAAATAAAGGTATTTGAACCAACTTCTAAAATAAATAAATATGCTACTAAAGAGCTTGAACATAATTTTATGGTGTTACTTTTGGTTTTTACAAGTTATAATACGAATTTATTGGTAAGTTAGTTCACTGTTAAGTGCATCATAATTCACTCTATATGTTGCATGATGTTGCTAAATTAGTTCACTGTTAATCAGTGTAGGAAAATGTAGTTCATGCGGCCGCATATGCATATGCGGTTGGCAACCGCATGGAAAATTAATATGCGGTCCAATATGCGGTTTCGCATATGCGGTCGCATATTCGGCCGCATATTTTTACTGCATATTCGACCGCATATTTTTACCGCATATTCGGCTGCATATTACCGCATATTACCGCATACTTGATTGTATGATACCGAATATTACCGCATATTTCCGCATACTACCACATACTTGTTTATATATATATGAATTCTCATTTTAAAATCCGCATATATAAGTACTGCATGAAAACCGCATATGCGGCCGTATACCGTATATGCGGTATGCGGTGGCCTTCCACATACCGCATGAAAACTGCATTTTATAACCTTGTTGTTAATTGCGTATTCACTGTATGTTGGTTTATGTTGGTAAATTCAATAAAATTTGCTGAAATTTTTCCATGTCCTAGCATCTTATTGTTAACTCAAATGCTAGGGTTTGTGTTTTGCTGTTAATTCCAAATGTATTTCAAACTTGCTCCATTAATTTCTGTTTGTGGGTAATTACATTGTTTACTTTTAAATTTTAGGCTTGCATACAGCCATGTTGTCTGCTGGTAGTGAACAAATCATGACAGACTCATTTGAAGGATCAACAGGTCTGCGGGTGGTGATAATTAATCCTCTTCTACAAGTAGCCCCGAAGAAAGAAAAAATATGGTGCCACGCCTTGTGGGAAATTGAAAAAAAAAAAAAAAAAAAAAATTCCGGGCCATAAAATTTGACCAATGTGTCACGACAAAGGGAATGTCATAATGGTCGTCGTACGTTGTACTCGTGACAAGGCGAAGACTAAAGATTAACGATTAACATTGGTGGTAAAATCCATATAAGGATATATAAATCGGATGCCTTGGATAGAAATCAAGGTATAATATCATACATGTAAGACCTTAATATAATTTGTCATACATGTTGTCCGATGTTTATTTATGAACACTCAACCATTAACATAATTATTTGCACCAAACATATATATATGGAACCCTAAGTCACACGATGCTAAAGATACGGTGATGAAACAATTGAATAGCACATGGAAGGGTTTCAAGAGTACTGACCTCCACACTGGATATGTGAGGATGGGTCGAGATCCACGTGAGACGTAAGAATGGATCGAGCTTGATTGAAAACAATTTCTGGCACAAAAGACAACATGCACGTGATTCTGTCGGATTATGGATTTCAAAATTCTAGATAGTTTCAAAAATTGACATTGGAAAGAGACGTTAGGAAAATATAAAAAATTTGCACAGATAACGGAACTTTTTTCTACTCGTACAAAACAAGTCATAGTTGGGCGACGAACCAATGGTGGATCCGGCCGAATCGGCACAATTCACGCTTTTGCAAGGATTCGTTAACTATTAATTCATTGGAAACACAAAACTGTCCAGAGATATAACATTTAACTAATAACGCAGAACCACAATTCATTCTTAAATGAGCACATGGTGCCATAAGCATCAAAGAGATAATGTTTCGATTATAAAATATAGAAGAGTTTTACCGGAATATTTTGGTATTCTTAACCCTCAAAATAAGTTTACACGACTGAAGCCTACAGTCAGCTAGGTTTTATCAAAATAATCGAAGGATCACACAATCGCATTTTACCGAAGAACACGTATGGACAAGGCCTTTTATTTTGCATAATGACATTTAGAAATGAAAGACATTTGGTACAATTCCTTTTTCAATGCTAGCTCGTTCTAATTATGAAAAATCTCTAAAAATCTCTATTTCTTGACTATGCAGATTTCAATACCTCATCGTAACTCATATTTTATCTTTCCGTTTTCAAAATCAAAATTGACAATCCGAACCACTCAACATGATATCCATACTAAAATATTCTTGGTGATGAAATTTTAAAAAATTTGGAAATTTTTACTATTTTTTAAAATAGGTACAAAATCACTCTTTTTGAACAGCCTACAAACTATGATTTTGTACCTATCTTAAAAAATAGTAAAAAATTTCAAATATTCTACAATTTCATCCCCATGTGCATTTTAGTATGGATATCACGTTTTGCAGTTTGGATCGACAATTTGAACTTGAAAAAAAAAATATAATATATGAGGTATAATAGGTATTGGAACCCTCCTGTATATATATATATATATATAGAGAGAGAGAGAGAGAGAGGCTAAGATACAAACGTTTGCAATTGCACCAAGGTCTTGGTGCAAACGAATGGTTTTTGGATTTTCAAAGTCCAAACGGTCGATTTAAACCGTTAGATATTTAATCTATATTAAAATCTGTTTGGAGACGAAATTTTACATTTTTTGGAAAAAAATTTACTATTTATTAAGCCACTTTGAAAATTGATGATCCGGGTGAACAGTAAACTCAGGGCCATAAAATTTGACCAATGTGCCAGGACAAAGGGAATGTCAAAATGGTCATCGTACGTACGTTGTACTCGTGACAATGCGAAGACTAAAGATTAACTATGAACATTGGTGGAAAAATCCATATAAGGATATATAAATCGGATGCCTTGGATAGAAATCAAGGTATAATATCATACATGTAATACCTTAGTATAATTTGTCATACATGTTGTCCGATGTTTATTTATGAACACTCAACCATTTACATAATTATTTGCACCAAACATGGAACCCTAAGTCACACGATGCTAAAGATACGGTGATGAAACAATTGAATAGCACATGGAAGGGTTTCAAGAGTACTGATACCTCCACACTGGATATGTGAGGATGGGTCGAGATCCACGTGAGACGTACGAATGGATCGAGCCTTATTGGAAAGAATTTCTGGCACAAAAGACAACATGCACGTGAATTACTACTAAATGATGATTGACGATAAAATCAAATAATCCTAGAAATGTATTTCGGGTAGTTCTTGTTCACGCCACCATACACAGAGAACTCATCAGGCATGATTATACTACGTTATCAACAATAGACATTCTAAATTTGATTCTTTCGGATTATGGATTTTTCAAAATTCTAGATAGTTTCAAAAATTGACATTGGAATATCGTTTCGAAGTTGGCATAGGTTGTTATTCTCACATTTTATTTGTTTCTCTCTAACGGGGCATCCCATGATAGGCACGTATTTCACCTTGTACTCCTTTTTTTGGTGTTTATTTACCTTTTTCTCAATGTTTAATGTGGCTTTTTTGTTATAGAGAGCCAATGCATACTGAGGAACACGACTCTTAACTACTCAGCATACACCGCCTCCATAATTTTTTTTTTATCTCTTGTATACCTTCTTTTACTAATGGCAGCTGCTTTTTTCAGCATATAATTTTCAGAGCACCAAGAACTTCTTTTCCTTAATACCGGTTTTGCTCTTATTGAATACCTTCATTTCTAACTTAAAAGAAAATATTTTATGCATTTAATGGAAAATGCTATATTATTTTTTTTGTTATGGAATCATCATCTAAGAATGTAATTTTTATAGCTCAAGCAACCTAGCTATCATTTGCTAGCTACCAGAAAAAATTGTATTAATAACGTGTAACTATCTGACATTAGTCATTTTAGCGAGCCATAAGAATATCTGTTTTATCCGCGAGGGTAAAATATGACTATTGCCGAAGATAAACCAACACAAACTGTTATTTCCGAAAGTATTACTATTACCAATTAGAGTATCGATGATGATAATGACACTATTGAGCACTTTTACCCTAAAAAGACATATTCTTGTAATTAATTAATCAATTGTTTCTATTTGTCAACTATATTTCAATGAAATCAAATATTGTATAAAAATTTATTACTATAAAATATCATCACATAACAAATAAAAATAACAAAATTAAGTAATAATTACACAATATGACTGATGTTGCTTTGCATAAAAAATTTCAATTAACATCATTTTTGTGGACATATACAAAAATAATGAAAATAATTTTAGAAGTACAAACTAATGCAAAATACATACTAGCATATGATTGTGGATTAACATCATTTTTAAATACTTGATAGCTTAGGTATGAATACTTGATGCATTATATATGACTAGGGGTTCCCCAAGTAGTTAATGACTAGGGGAAGAAATGGAGGAAGGTTACAGGGTGATAGCTAGGTGCTCCCTATTATTTTATATACACATGTTTTGATTATCAGGGCTGGTAAATTGGGGCTTAGCCAATTATATAAATTAAATTCTGAAAAAAAAAATTACTCTATGGTACATTACATATGACGGTAGAAGAAGGTTTTCCCTCTATCAGTATGGTACCCATTATCGATAGAAGTATAAGATTTATCTATCGATCGGTAATGAGTTCTATATATATAGAATAAGATGTAAATCCTTTATGGCCACAGAGCGGTGGAAGATACATAATATTTTCTATCGTGTTGGTCCACTACAGCAAAAACACTTATCTGCGACCGGCCAAATCGGTCGCAGATAAGTATTTCGCCGGTCGCAGATGACCAAATCGGTCGCAGAAGACAGAAATCGGTCTCAGATGTAACGGTCGCAGTTGGCTGCGTCGCTGATACCTTCCTGCTGACGTCATCGGTCGCAGATGATTGTGGCGCCGGTCGCAGATGAGCATCTGCGACCAATCATCGGTCCTCTGATGGTATATGTTGCCGTGATAGAAAGCAGAAAGACCATCAGAGACCGAATAAACGGTCGCTGATGAGACCATAGTCGGTCGCAGAAGATTTTTTTTTTTTTTTTTTTTGCTGTTTTTTTAGTTGCTGTTTTTTTTTAGTTGCTGTTTTTTTTCCTCATTCTGTTTATTTATATTTCTTCCGTCCCAATTAGTACAAAACATATCAAATAATTCACAAGCAATTTAATTGGTACGTACCAAACAATTCACAAAACGACATAAACATGAAATATCTAAAGTATACATAAGCATGAAATAACAAATATCTAAAATATCACATAAAAATAAAATATCTAAAAGTAACGATATAGTAACAAACATTAATGTCTAAAACTCATCTCTCATATCATCCCTCATCTCCCATATAATATTTCAATTGAAGAAGGCAAGAATAATAGACATTAAGCTTAGAGATGAAATCATTACAGAGCTTGCAGCTACAATACCCCACAAGATACTCGACTATTGTACTATATTAAAAAACTAAACATATGTATTTCTCCATTTAGAATTCAGATCATGATTTCTAAAATAAATGAACACTTAATTCACCTTACATGAACAAGTTCTTGAATTGACCATTAGCAAGCTTGAATAGTCCATTGTAGGAAGATGCATCTGACATGAAAAGAATAAAAATAATCTTAGTTATGAAGTGATAATAGTATGATTTTCAGAAGGCCCCAGTAAATATACTATGTGCAATCAATAAGAATAAGAGGTAATTATTCACAAGTATTTACATTTTTACCAAATCATGGACATTTTGCATGTAACACCTTCAACCTTACCTTTTCTTTACAACAAGTCCTTGGTAGTTTAAGTAGGTGTACCAGTAACCATAAGTAAACTGGTACCGATAGGTACCAATGCTTAGATTTCATCTACTACCCTAAAATCACATGTCAACCCCTGAATAATCTACTACTACCCTAAAATCACATGTCAAATTCCATTCTCTTTAAGAACTTGTATTAAGATATATACCAACATATGATATTTACACTGTTATAGTAACTACGTGGTATAAATTATTGAGAGAAAATAATAGCTTACAGATACAAGAGCCATGCTTTGTGTCCCCCGATCACCTCCGCCTTCCACTCTCCATCTTTCCACATCTAGAGATATATTTCAATAATTTCAAAAAACAAATAAAGTACATTACACAAATGGTCAAGATATATTCCACATCTACAGATTGAAACTTGAAATCATTTGATCTAAAATTTAATCTATTTGTTTTTAAAATATCAGGATTGATTAGAGCTAAATAAAAAAAAAAAAAAAAACATGGTACCTGAATAGTAGGCATTTTCTGAAGCACACAGCCATCGACCCCATACAAAATTTGAAAAGGAAATATGTCAATTTAAACATAATTAAAAAGTTAACAAAATAACTTGCAAATTAAATTCATTTACACACTTAGACAAGGTGAAGAGAGCCCATGTCGTGACCTATAAAACTCTTTTAGATGGGCGGTGCAAAAATAGTGAAAATCCAGAAGGCAATGAATCTGGTACCAGCATAGGTACCAGTACAAGCCCAAAAACCTTACCCGAGATAGGCGAGGCAGAGAGAATCGGACAAGGACAAGGAGGAATCGGCGAGGGTCGGGTGAGGCCAGTTGGCGGGGGTGGTCGGCGAGGCCAGTAGGCGGGGGTCGGGCGGCAAGGGGTCGGCAGTAGCGGAGCGGGGTCAGCCTGGGGTCAGGCAAAGTGGGGAGCGGCCTAATCAGCGGGGTCGGCCCTAGGGTCAGGGTCAGCGGAAGCGAGGGCGGAGGAGTCGGGGGAACAGAGAAAGGAGGCGGGGAGCGGGGAGCGGCGAGTCGGGGGCGCCCAGCGTTTTTGTTTTTTTGGCTAAACCTAAAACGCGGGGAAACAGCGAAAGGAGGTGTAATCGCGCGGAGTTTTCTGAGGGCACCCTTCTGCGTCCGGGATATATCGGTCTCTGAAGACTACGGCGCCGGTCTCTGAAGAGTTTCGTCTCCGATCTCTTTATTTTATTTTTGTTTTTTATTTTTTGGGGAGTCTTCAGCGACCGGCGACAGAACCGGTCTCTGATGCCGGTCGCTGAAAACAGGTTTTGCTGTAGTGGTCACTAGTGGTAGGTAATCCATTATTAAATTCATTTTTACCTGATAAAAGACTGCAGTTCTATAGTAGTGCACTTTTTCTGACATTATTTTTAGAATTTTATGTTGGTGCTTTTTGTATTTAAATTTTCTGATGATATTCTCTACCGTCATGGTGATTGATTTCTGTATATATCATAATTAAAATAAACCATTGATTTGATAGTATGAAAAAAATAGCCAAAGTACACAACAAATTCTTTGCAAGTTGTAGGTATTAACATTACTATATATGAAATTTATAAAATCAAAGAAAATAAATAATTTATGTTTTAAAAACACATGAACAGTAACCACTTCTTTTAATATTCATTTAGGTTTTATATTTACAAAACGTGAAAACCACCGTAGTAAAATTTATTTTTCTTTTTGTTCTTTTTAGTAAATTACTATACATCTAGTTTAAACTTATTTACCTGATAAAAAGGGTCATAACTCAATAAGATCTGATGAAAGGACTTGCATGCAATGATACTCCGTCTGTTAGTCAGTAATTAATTTCCTATTCGATCTGAACTCGATTAAATTAACTGAATTAAATAAACAAATTCGGTAGAACTCGAGATCTGCATTTGAGTTTGACTAATGATCTAAATACAAATGAGCAGTTGGCAGTACCATGTGACACACCTCGGATCCGCATGCCTAGAGTTGTTAATAATAAAATATTAATTACTATGTGAGAGCTTTGTTTCTCGCACCTCGGGCCACTTGCTGCGCTGCATAGAGTAATTTAGTCATAATAATAAAATATTAATTAATTTTCATCTCCCTAATAAACATTGTCGGCAAACTAATTAAACAAATAGAAGGACTTCTAATTTTAAATAGATTTTTAGTAGGCGGACCACTTAAAATTAATGCCCAAACTAGAGGACTAAATTGAAAAAAACTTAAAGGGTCTATACGTAAAAGGTAATTGAAAATTTTTAGTTTCCTTTTACGTATAGACTCTTAAATATTTTTCAATTTAGTCCCCTAGTTTAGTTGATATTCTCCTTGAAAATTTTTATGTCTTGACCTTTTTTTGTTAATACAAAAAATGAAGGTTTCGAATTTATTACCTTTCATATAGAGACTATATGTCTTTGCCACTTAATCAAATACTAGTTCTTTAATATAGACCCTCAAACATTTGTAGTTTAGTTGATATAGTCTATCTCTTACCCATGCATATACATTTTCAAATAAAATAAATTGATCATTTTATCTCAAAAATAATTATACATTCATAAAGTTTACTGTAATGGGTGAATCTACGGGAAGCTATTAAGTGTGCATCTTTGTTCAAAATAATTTTCTTTCAAGTTTTCTTTAAAATAAAGGTAATTACTCTACTTTTTTTTAGAAAAAGCAACTCCATTTTTTATTTTGTTAACTACTCGCTTGTATGCTTTTTATGCATGTTCAACATGTCTAATGAGACGAATATTTAAGTAATTAACTCCTTTTTATTGATCTCTTGCTTGAGTTCATCATGATGTTGTACATATTCTGTGATTTTTTGTATGTTTTTAAATATATAATTGTTTGTATGTTTTTTGGATAGAGTACTACATATTATTTTATGTATACATGTTTTGATTATCAGAGCTGGCAAATTGGGAGCTAGCCAATTATAAAAATTAAATTCTGAAAACAAAACTTATTCTATTGGTACATTACATGTGACAGGAGAAGAAAGGTTTTCCCTCTATCAATATGGTACCCATTATCGATAGAAGTATAAGATTTATTCTATCGACCGGTAATGAGTTCTATACAGATAGAATAATATGTAATTCCTATCGGCACAGAGCCGGTGGAAGATATATAATATTTTCTATCGTGTTGGATCACTAGCGGTAGGTAATCCATTATTAAATTCATTTTTACCCGATAAAAGACCGCAGCTCTATTGTAGTGCACTTTTTCTGACATTATTTTTAGAATTTTATGTTGCCGCTTTTTGCATTTAAATTTTCTGATGATATTCTCTACCGTCATGGTGATTGATTTCTTTATATCCTAATTAAAAAAAACATTGATTTGATAGTATGAAAAAATAGCCAAAGTACACAACAAATTCTTTGCAAGTTGTAGGTATTAACATTACTATATATGAAATTTATAAAATCAAAGAAAATAAATAATTTATGTTTTAAAAACACATGAACAGTAACCACTTCTATTAATATTCATTTAGGTTTTATATATATTTGCAAAACGTGAAAACCACCGTAGTAAAATTTATTTTTCTTTTTGTTCTTTTTAGTAAATTACTATACATCTAGTTTAAACTTATTTACCTGATAAAAAGGGTCATAACTCAATAAGATCTGATGAAAGGACTTGCATGCAATGATACTCCGTCTGTTAGGTAGTAATTAATTTCCTATTCGATCTGACTCGATTAAAAAAAACTGAATTAAACAAACAAATTCGGTAGAACTCGAGATCTGCATTTGAGTTTGACTAATGATCTAAATACAAATGAGCAGTTGGTAGTACCATGTGACACACCTCGGATCCGCGTGCCTAGAGTTGTTAATAATAAAATATTAATTACTATGTGAGAGCTTTGTTACTATGCACCTCGGGCCACTTCCTGCGCTGCATAGAGTAATTTAGTCATAATAATAAAATATTAATTAATTTTCATCTCCCTAATAAACATTGTCGGCAAACTAATTAAACAAATAGAAGGATTACTAATTTTGAAAACCATAGCTGTTAAACAATTTAAAATTTTTTTTTTTTTAAAAGAGGACAGAAGTCCCATTTTTCATTGCTGAAAAAGGATAATTACAAAACAGTCCAACCTAGAACGAATCTGGTTTGAGCCAGCCATATTCAGAATTAAAGAAACATAGAGATATATCAAGCAAAGCAACCATGCACAAGAACTATCTAAACTCCAAAAGTACGGTAAGTTTGATCTGACTAAGCCACAAAGTAATGGGCTGGGGATAACTACTATTAACACAAAATTGGGTGGAATCTTGGTATTCATGCAAGAGGCAGGTGCTCATCTGGATCCTGATACACCACCATCTCCAAAGGCATATAGCTAGCCAATGGTATTGCTTCCTCCACCTCTGGAAGCCATTCCTCCGCTGCCTTTTGAGTGGGAAGTTTGAGATGACCTATCCAATGTTGAACCAGAGATTTGATTAGCATTATTAAATTCCTAGCTGTTTAGAAGAACGATTGTTAAAACATAAATCATTGCGGTGTTTCCATATAGTCCAGCATAAAGCACTAAGTACCAATAGAAATCCAACTCTTGGAATAGTAGGTAACTGAATAGCAAATTCAATAATATCGGTAAATGAGGACCAGGTATGCATAAAGTTCTGGCTTTTACCTAGCCAGAACCAGATCTGTTGAGTGAGGTGGCATTTTAAAAACAGATGGGTGACTGTTTCAGTTTCAGTACAGAGTAAACATTGTGTATCGCCAATCCATCCTTTAGTTGCGAGGTTATTTTTGGTAAGGATTTTGTTATGTTTGAGTAAGCCACATAAATACTCGAATTTTTAGGTGGTACTGGTAGTGTCCACCACATTAAGGGTAAAGTTGGCATTTCACCTCGAAAAATTAAGAAATTGATAAAGAGATTTAGTGGTAAACTTCCCTGAATGGTCCCATCTCCAAATCAGCGTATCATGGTCATAGAGTAAAAGATGTAACACTAATTATTTGGAGGATTTCTAGCCAATCATTTAGATTGGTTCCTTCTAAAGTTCTTCGGTATCTTATTCGGGCCCCTTGAGAAGTAATAACCTCCATCTAGTGAAATATGGTTTATTGCTACAGAGTTGGTAGAGACAGTGATATCTAGTCGCTAACGAGCAGTTCAAATACCATAGATCAGACCAGAAACTAATTTGGGAGTGGAGACCTGGTTCATATACTACACTAAGTTTGCCTACATGTTCTAAGTGAGTAATACTAGCCCAAAAGGGGGATAGAGGGAAAGGATTGGCCTGGTTATATTTGTAGAGGATCATGGATTTCCACATCCCGTGATATTCAGAATTTTTATATTTCCACCACCACTTGAGTAACAAAGCAATGTTCATTTGATTAAGGTCCAAAACTCCCAAACCGCCAAATGTTTTGCTACACAGATAGTTTCCCAATTCATCAAAGCATATTTAAACTTTTTTTCAGAACCTTGCCACAGGAACCTACGTCTAATCTTATCTATATTTTTAATCACAGTAGCAGGGATTCTAAAAACTGACAACGCATAGAGAGGGACAGAAGTTAAAACTGAGTTTAAGAGAGGTTACCCTACCACCAATTTAAAATAAAATGATCATTTTTGTTAGGCAGCTTGGGCTCTTGATCTATTCCAAATTAAAGAAGTCAAAAATGAATACACTTACATTATGCCATCATAGCTGCTAGATTCATACATTTATAGGCTCTTGATCTTATTCCAAATTAAACTATAATTTTAAAATTTTACATGGATGATCGAATCTCCCTGGAAAAAAAATAAGATCAATAGTTTGAATTCTAAATTTTAAATACAAACGTAAAAAGAAATTGTGACATGGGTTGGCACTCAAATTCTCCTTTATTACTTTATATAGTTCTCCAGTTAGGAATAATTATTGAATCAAAAATATATAATATTCGTATACATCTTATAATTCTTCAACTCTTATTACAGCTTCCCGAAGTACATGCCCATTACTAAGAGTGGGAAAAATGGCACCGCGGAGCCAGCTCCGTCACGGAACGGCATGGTAACGGCACGGAACGGCACAACACGTGTGGTCACTTACGTGCCGTGACTCGCGTGTCCCGTGCCGTGACGCGTAACGTGCTCATCTTTTGAAATTTTGGCACGACACGGCACGGCACGTGAAAGATTTAGTCACAGCACGGCACAACACGTAGTCACGCGTGTCACGTGTAATTAGGACCATTAGATATTGATTTAATGATTAATCTTGAATAAAACTAACATAAATATGATTAAATGGTCACTCGAGTCACGTGAGTCACGTATGGCCACAGCACGCTAGGCACGACGTGACCATTCGCGTGCCGTGACCACCCCTTGACATTTGGTCACGGTACGGCACGCCTAACCGACTGTCTCAGTGTTATGGCTAGCTGTAAACAACGCCTCATCACCAGCGTACAAGACGTAGATATCAGGCCTTGTCGGATATGTCATCGATCGCAAACACACCCGCCCAAGCCAACTCATCTTGAGTAGAGAGTTGAGACGCGACCTGTACCCACATTAGCACACCGCGGGTACGTTGTGCTTGAGGATGACTTTCCCCGAGCCTCTTCCAGCCCCTCATTGTGGCCATCGTTGCCGCTATGACGCAACTCTTTATCAGATATAAGGCCTACAAAAAAAACATTATATAAATGTTGTACAAATATAAATATTGTTAGTTTTTTAATTTAAAATTTAAAATTAAACATAGCATGGATGCGAATGGTGCGCCGGCGGGGATAATACCATGGATCCGTCCTCTCCGATCCCTCGGCCTCAGTACCAGCTCATGAGGGTTGTTGGCAATACACCCCTCCAGATATATGGTGTACGCGCCATGATCCTGGTACCAATATTTGTAAGGTCTGTATGAATTCCAAAAATGTCAGATATTACAATTAGAAAACTATATAGAAGAAACAAATGACTAAATTAGAACATACTGCAGTGGTAGCCTCTAGAATCCGGAACATCTGCCATCCGATTTAGGTACTACAAAAAGTCGCTGACCCTGTCAGTGCAACTCCAGATACCTGGAACATCTACCAACATGCCGTCGATGTACTGGGACATCTAGTACATAGTGGTTATAGGACCATACTGTGTATCTCTACTAGAAGATGGTACATTCCTACTGGAAGGCGATATATCTCTACTAGATGCCATACTGTATTTGATAATTTTTTGCTATTAATGTTGGTATCAATTTTGGTCAAATACGAGGGTTTTGGTAAAATAACCATACTTACATTTGGAATTGGTCTAATTTAATTTTGGTGCTCAAACAATTAATTTTTGTCAAATAAACCTAATTACAATTTAGTATGGTCTAATTTATTTAGTGCTTAAAATATGAGGATTTTGGTAAAATTATCCTAATTACATTTTGGTAATGGTCTAATTTAATTTTGGTGCTCAAACAATTAAATTTGGTAAAATAAATCTAATTACATTTTGGTATTAGTCTAGTTTAATTTTGGTGCTCAAGTAATTAATTTTGGTCTTATTCAAATTAAATTTTGATTCTAAATTAATATTTAATTCTAAACCCTAAATCTTAAATCCTAAACCTAATTACTACCTTAAACTAAAAATTAAAACAAGAAAAATAAAAAAAACCTACCCGAGCTCGAAGGGATTGAAAGTTTCTTTGAATGGATATCAAAATTGGAACCAACAACCCCTTTATTAGCCAGGGGGCCGTATCGGTATTGTGCGGATCCCATTGTTTGACGTCGCAGAACACCGGAGCAGTCTGAGTAGAAGTAGAAACTGAAAACATGGATGTTTTGGTTTATTTTTATTTTTGAAAAATTGGTAAAAATAAAAAGTTCGGTTCATAACCAATCAGATCGGAGGACTGAAACAAAGTCTTGTCATGTGGTCCTTGGAGCATGAGAGCTGCTCATGTGGGCCCAATGCTTAAATTTGCAGGACCTTGATAAAATCTAAGTACAATTGTGAATAGTATCTATAATTTTCAATTTAATTTGGTCTCAATGTATGAACAGTGTTGTCAAATGTTGATTATCAGAAAATACAATAATTTGAGTAGAACTAGGGTGTGATGTGCTCACCAAACTCTTTGGTGAGCACAACTCTACATAAACTAATCGGATTCACTTCAAACGAGATGAATCCAACCGTTAAAACCGATGTACTTTACGAGTGATGCGCGTACATGCAAAATTTTGAATTTTTTTAATTCATTTAGTCTCAAGTCAAGTGGTCAAAATTGATGATTTTTTGAATGCATTAAAACAATTTAATTTGGGATCATTCATTTTTCATCAATTTTGACCACTTTACTTGAGACTAAATGAATTCAAAAAATTCAAAATTTTGCATGCACACGCATCACTCGTAAAGTACATCGGTTTTAACGGTTGGATTCATCTCGTTTGAAGTGAATCCGATAGTTTATGTAGAGTTGTGCTCACCAAAGAGTTTGGCGTGCACATCACACCCTAGTTCTACTCCAATAATTTACCACTTGCGAGGCTATTTAAAGCTGTTAAACCCCAAGTTTGATTATATAAGACAAGTTAAATTTACAAGTGCTTGACACAACTCTCGGCTCTCTGCTTGGAACCGGACACACAAAATTACTAGTGCATGCAATATAGAGAACCAAGAGAGGAAAAAGATGGTATCGGTAATTGAGTCAACCTTTGTGATTCCATCTGAGGAAACCCCAAGAAGGAAGCTCGTGTTATCAAACTTGGACCAAGTTGCACCACATTTATACACATGCACAGTATATCACTACAGGAATAATGGAGCCGGGGACTTCTTCTCAATTGAAGTCTTGAAGGCTGCTTTGGCCAAAACACTAGTGTTGTTTTACCCCCTCGCTGGCCGGCTTTTGATCGGCGAAGGTGGTCACAGAGCGGTTGATTGCAATGCTGAAGGTGTACTCTTTGTTGTGGCCCGGTCGGATCGCAGTTCTGATGACATCAATTTCCAGCCTTCTCTGAGCTAAGAAGCTTGTTTGTTCCGAGTGCAGCATCGTCTTCACTTCTGTGTATGCTTCAGGTTTGGAAAATTAGTTTGTTACTATAAATTAGCTTTTTTACTATATATGAGGGTTAAAATGCCAAAGTGGTCTTGTGCCTTTATCCGATATTTTATTTTTACCCAAAAAAATATATATTTTAATAAAATTATCCAA
Source organism: Carex kokanica (assembly GCA_025461125.1). Lineage (NCBI taxonomy): Eukaryota > Viridiplantae > Streptophyta > Magnoliopsida > Poales > Cyperaceae > Carex > Carex kokanica. The sequence goes on along the minus strand of JAJGRX010000166.1, from coordinate 474 downwards.
GTTTTTTAAAAATTTAAATTTTTACCCAAACCGTAAGAATTTCTTACGGTTTGATTCTTTATTCAAACCGTAAGAATTTCTTACGGTTTGAATTCGGAATTCAAGCCGTAAGAAATTCTTACGGTTTGAATAAAGAATTCAAAACGGGTTTAAACCCGCGCGACTCTCTCCCTCTCTGTCTCTCCGCCAGACCAGGAAAAAAGCCCTCCCCCCGCCTCCGCGCCTCCGCCCTCCGCCCCCTCGCCCGAAGACCCGGGCCGCCACCCCCTCTCCCGCCGCCACCCTCTCCCTCCCGTGCCACCCCTTTCTCCTTCACCGGCAGCCTTCACGCCTCGCATCCCTTCTCGCTCGTGGTCCTTGCTGCCTCGTCGCCTCCGATTTGAAATTTCGGGTAATTTTTTATTTGATTATAAATTCTTATTTTTATAATTTTCTGTTTAGTTCATAAGTGAAAATTGCTAGTACCTACTTAAA
>JAJGRX010000312.1:0-47033 GCA_025461125.1 Carex kokanica | reverse complement strand
CTCATTCTTTCTGGTTCACGACCGATCTAAAAGTGCTTTCCTTCTTTGTTTATGTACCTACTAGATCTACACATTTGCTAGTAAGGCGGCAAGGCAAGCGAATCCAGCCTAATGGAGCACAGATACAATTGACATTGCCTCTTCTTTCTCTTTATGCTCGTTCCACTGTAGTTACACTCGCTGGGGCAAGGTTTCTGATGGAGACATGCACGAGTGGCGGGTCACTGGTTTTGTAAACTACCATAACCACGAGCTCCTTGAACCTGAACAAGTCCGCTTCCTCCCAGCGGGTCATATCCGATTCTGACAAGACCCGCATCCTCATGTTTGACAAATCTGGCATCACTGTGCAGCAAATTATGCGGCTAATGGAGCTTGAAAAGTGTGTCGAGCCTGCCCTTCACTGAGAAAGACGTGAGGAACCTCATGAAATTTTTCAGAAAGATAGATCAAGAGGAGGAACGCGTCGACCTACTGAGGATGTGCAAGAGCATAAAGGAGCGGGACCCTAATTTCCGCTACAATTTGACAGTCGATTCCAGTCAAAAGTTGGAGAATATTGCGGGGTCATATGCCTCGTCAGTACAGTCGTATGAAATATTCGGGAATGCAGTTTTTATACGAGTCACCGGCTTGCAGCTTTAGATATGCCTCTTTGGATTTGGATCGGGATGAATAACTATGGACTGCCATGCTTCTTTGGTTGCGTTCTATTGTATTGCGGGAGGAGAATTCACAGTCCTTCGCATGGGCATTACAGGTACATAGATTAATGGAAGACATAGATGTTTTGATTTTCATTATTTCTGACAGAGTTCAACCATATATATATGGCTTACAAACCAAGCTATTTGAATCCAGAAATAAGTAAAATGATTTGAAATGCCTGAATGTAAGCTAAGCCTGCGTCAAATCAGTTGTATTAATGTTGCATCATAGTGCTGGAGGTTAAGTTCTATTAATTTTTCAAAATTTGATTGGATTATAGATGCCCTAAATTGCATGCTCACGTCCATGCCATGTTGGACCATATCTCTGTATAATATTATACCTTTTTACTAACTTATATTACCTTGGGTCCAAAATAAGGTGTTTCTAAGCGAATGGGAAAGCACCGCAGACAATTCTGACGGACCGTGTGCCTCGCCCGATAGAGAGAACATAAAAAGATAATTTTATCATAGGACCACATACATACTTTTTGAATAATCTAAGTTAGGTCATTACAAAAGGATTCTTTCAGTTATTTCTTTTCATTGTAATCTAATAATTTAGACCTTTCGTTCTATTGGTTAAATCAAATAGGTGATTGACGTAAGCAAAATACGTCATTCCACTCTTTCCTTTAATCCAACCCTACGCCTTGCTCGTTCATTCACTTGCTGGTAAAGATAGGCATATGGGATAGGGCAAAGCAAGAGTCAAAAGGGAGAGGTCCAACCTGCCTCTATAAACCTCTTTTCTTATTCATTCTTAACTGACGGGTTTGCTTCTGAAAAACCTAATGCTAATGCGGGCGGATCGTCAACTAGGCCTCTAATCGTTGTTCACGGGCCGATCTTTCTTCCTCTGTGAAAGTGGAAGCACTATTACCATTCATTGGATAAAAGTAAGAAGATTTCAGCACGCCAACGCAGTGTTCAACGCCTTTTTTGAGTTGAGCTTGTTTGCGTGTGTGAAGATGAAAAAGAAAAGAAAAAAGAACTCTGTCTAAGACTTTCATGAAAGTGGGATAAGACACACTCATTTGTGGATGAATTTCAAGTCGTCTAGTTCTCATTAATAAGAGATCAAGATGGGCAGTGAGGCACGATCTTAGCAAGTACGTACCTGTCCATCGAGATGAAAAAAAGTAATAATACCTACATGCCTATTGAACTAACTCACCGCTAGAGTAAACTCCTTATCTAGGTAAAGAAAGATAGATGCTAGTAAAATAAAAGAAAAGCTAGCCAAGCATCACTACTTCTCTGTAGCTACTGCTCCTACTTCAAAGAATGACTGGACTGCTAAGAACACGGCATATTAGACACTTTCTTTCTCTCCTTTTGAGACTTAGCTGCTTACAGCACAGCCCCTTCGCCACCAGTGGATTGACCTTACGGGCCGAGAGTAGAAGTATTCATTTTCGATGCGAGAGTAGAGGTATTCCCCTTCGATTAGAACCTTTTCCTTTTCTAACTTCGACGAAGCTTGATTCATTCTTTATGAAGACAGTCTCCAAGAAAGCTCTTTGAGTGAAGAAGAAAAAGTTGTATAGATAGACACTTTTTAGCCATCCATCTTTCACCATTCCCTAAGTTCTCTTGGTTCTGGCTCCAAAGAACATATACATGGAGCTATGTCGACTTACTTACCCTTGACCAGGTATACCACGCTATCATCCCCAGAAGAAAAAGAAAGAAAAAAGGTCTACTTGACACTTCGTCCCTTGCTTTTTTTACATTACAAAAGGTACATACATAAGGACGTTTAGGCTTAGGGAAAGAAGGATCTAATAAGTCAGAGTAAACCTTGCATTGGCTTAGCTCCCTTCCCCACGGAGTACAAGTCTACTTCTTCCCCACCACCCAGCTAATTTTTTTGGACGAGGGCTAAGAAAAAGAGTAATTTTACTCACGAGAAAGAAGCTAAAGCCGACAACAACCATGTTCAAAATACTCCTCCTTGCTATGATCCCTTCAATTTCGATACGGTGGCCCTGGTAAAGGAGTTTCATGGTAATGAAGCTTCCTTCATCGGCTTTTCTACTTGTATCGGCATCATTCATATATATAACAAAAAGCCGCCCCTTCATATCCTAAGCCGGCGAAATCTTATGGTTTTCGGAATCCCTCTTTGTTTACAAGGGAGGGTACAGGAATATGATAACCGTAAACAGGTTCTTTACACATTTTTCTTCCCCGCGTCGACTCGGCCGTACAAAGTCTACTGTCTGTATCTGCTCTCTGCCGGGCTAATATCTCCAGAAACTCTTTCTCGCTGGTATCAGAAGGCCTTGTTGGAGGGTTTTAGTAAGAGTTAGTTAGCTCATCAGGCGGGGCATATACAAAGCTCTGACCTCATTGATTCGGAAGTGGTGGCCTGTTTGAATTGAAAAATAATACGTGAGAACTGCCAGTTGTAATATCCCATTCATCAATCTTGCTTGCTTGTGCCTTTCTGCTTAAGAACTAGCGGCGAGGCAGTAGAGGAAATGAAGAAGAAGTGTAGGCTCAATAAACTGAAGAAGCATATATAAGAAAGAAGCCATCATCACTATGTTTACTCCTACCTAAGGAAGGAGGTCAAAGCAATGAAATGAAGAGGCCGTGACCAAATACCTATCTGTGCTCTCTTGGATAGTGGTCTAGTTCGAATAGTGGTATAGTCATTTGTAAACCCAGGGGATTAGCCCTTAAATTTGCCAAAACTACCCGGTGGGGTAAAGTCGTCAAGTGGGCAATGGTTCTAAATATATATATAGTGACTGACACGAGATGCGATGCCAAGAACGAAGGTAAAAAGTGAGAATGTTGGAGGGGAGATGCCATGATCTTAGGTCTAGATTGGCTTATCAGCCTAGGGCCTCTGAAGGTAGACTGGGGAAAGGGATAGCCTTTAATGAGGGGAAAGGGATACATAGCCTTTAATGACAAAGATAGAGAAGTTCCACTGCAAGTTCAAGAAGAGAAGGCTGAGCCATAGATTCTATATTTCCTTCGCCAAGGAGTTAAGTTCAACGCGGCCAATAAAGCATTTCTTTTCAATTGGTGAAAGCACTCGACGTTGATGAGGCCTCGACTCAAGTAAGACTGGCGCCTTGCCCCATCCAAAAGAGTGAAAAAAGCAGCTTTGAAGTCAGTTTTTAGGCGAAAGGAAGAAAAACACAATGATTCCGGAGGAAAGAAGAAAGTTAATAGGTTGAGAGAGGCATTCACTGCTTTCCTTCTATCTAGGGGTATTTCCGGTTAGCCTAATTAGCCAAGCACTGGTCCACGGATAAGCGAGAAGGGCAAGTAGTAGTTCAGAGAAAAGAAGGTTCAGCCCCTAGTTCAATCCTGCTTTCAGATTTGCTCGGACCTATCGAATAATCATTCACTCACCAGCTGTATAGTTATTCTTCGAAAAGGCTCCTTAGCCAGCTTATTAAAAGTAGTTCAATTACCTCTTGGCAATTTCATTTCATATGGACATGTTGAAGGAAGTTCTATTGATGGATGCATACTAATATTCTCGATATGCCAGAGGGTAAAGTCCCATAGATAGGAGATCGGGCACAAGCTCAAGTCTCATAGCAGATTCTTGCACAAGCAAGTCTTAAACACTTCCAGCATCGGGCGAGAGATAAGATAAGTAAGCATACCCCTGTAGTGCTTCTATTAGAGTAGGTGGGTAGCCTCAATTCACTAGACATTTTTCTATTCAACCTTGGTACCTTACTCGCCTAGGTTTTTATCCACTGAAGGGTTAAAGCAAGAATTCCACTTTCGGCCCAAGAGCACTCTTATTCCTTCCTATCCGAGCTCCCTCGCTGTGCTTGAAATAGGCGAAGAGACTTAGCTGGCTTATTTGCTTACCCGACCTGACTGCTTACAGACCATCTACATAGGCGAGAAAGTAAAGTAAAATAGTTTAGCCTCGAAGAAAAGGTTGTTTTCGGAGAAAGCATTTCCATCATCAAGTCCCTGAGTAGCTTCTTTCCTTTGAAGATAGATCCTTTTTTTACTGAAAATCAAATAGTTTACAGAACAGACTAGTTTTCCAAAAGAGTGGAAACTCCGGCAGGCGCACCGCCGACGAGTTTAACAGACAGAAAGCTTGAAAGAAAGTATCGACGTAGGGGAAAGAACTGTAGCTGGGCAAGCAAGCTAGGGGCAGCAGTAAAAGACAGTCAGTGGGAAGGAAAAAAGACTAGTCTGGGAACTACTCTTACTGAAAGGAGGAAGAATAGTATGGGGAAATACTCGACTGAAGAAAGAAGCTCTCGGCAAAAAGTGGAATCACTAAACGGAAGAAGGTAAAGAGACTCAGAAGACATCCAGGCTGGTAAACTTGTTTGCAGAAAGAAGCGGCTAGACTTGCACTTTGATTACCCACTAGTTTGATCAACATCCATCCTGGTGAGAGTAAAGGGACTAAAGGGCGGCTGGCTTGAATATAACCTTTCCTTACGCTTTCTTTTTCACAATAAATAGTACCTAACAAGAAGTGCCTGGGTAGGTCAAAGAGAATAGTCCACCTAAAAGAGAAAAACAGAAAGCACTTACTCATCTTTTAATCTCACAGCCGGAGGTAAATCAAACTGACAAAAGAAGCATAGGATTTAAATAAAATAAGCATGGGGAGGTAGATCATTCGGAAACTAGCCTACCGCCGCTTTGAAATAAACTAGCTCTTTAGTAGAGTAGTCAAGGAGATGGGCTAAAGCAAATCCAAACTATACTCTACTGTATAGACGTATATATAATATAAGTCTAAGTAGGTAAACTTCTGCCGCTTTGCCTTTATTCCTTCCAGTCAATACTGATTGACGAGGGGAAAGAGTTGATTATTCAGGGAGTGCGCGCTATAAACTGAAAGAGTAGGTTGGACACCTTCCTTTTATCACTCAATTCTTCCTCCAGATAAAAATCTCTCCTCAACTCCATCTTTTACGGCTGCATACCTTCCTAGGCAGCCTCGCTGGCCAAAGAAGAAATAGGTGCCCCCACCCAGAGTTGAAAGACACGGGACATAAATAGAGAAAGCTTTGAAGAAGGGACAGAAATAGAGAAAGAGCACATCCTAGGGAAAGAGACGAGCGGACAGTAGGCGGATCAAAGGTAGATGGAAAGGATAAAACAGAACCTCAATAGTTCTTCAAGTAGCCAAGGGAAAAAGAAAGATCTACAACTCGTGCTTGGTCAAAGCATTAGACCATCCTATTCATAACTTCACATATTCTCCTCTTAGCCAAATAGCTCTCCTTTTTCCGGGTGGATCGTGTAATAATTTATGAGTAAGCTTCTTCTTTTTACCATCCTCCTGGCCTGAATTGCTACCGGCTCAACTCTGACCTTCCCTTCGGGTCCCACTACTGGCAGCTGTGGGGCCACGGCTTGCTCTTTGCCAATTATCCCCTTCAATTGCGATACATGAAAGACGGGTTCATCCCCTGCGGCAGATGAAACCGATACGCAACTGTGCCAACCACTTCAAAAGTGCCATAGAACTTATAAGCGGGTTTCTGGTCCGGCATAAGGCTGCAACTTCAAGTACACCCAATCTCCTATGTTGAATTTCCGCTCGCTCCTTGTCAGCATATTTTTTCATGCGTTCCTGTGCCTTAATCCGAGTGTCTCGCAGTTCCAGCATGGTTGATTGTCTTTCTTGCAGTGTCGACAGCAGCTACCTTACTTCTCGGAATTTCTCCCAGAGGAAGTTGAGGTGGTGGGTATCCAAAAAGAGCCTAAAAAGGTGTGATTTTGAGTGCGGTATGAAAGAACGTGTTGTACCACCATTGAGCCAATGCCAACCAGTGATACCATTGATTTGGTCTACTTGATGTCATGCATCTCCTTTAACACTTGATTCCTCCATTGACCACTGGATCCAATGTATAGTAGATTTTCAATCTGAGCACCCCATCACTAAATGAGAACTGAGGTCTGGCATGACTGTCTTATTGCACTGATGATCTGTTGAGCAAACTCATCTCCTATATAACTGCTGGCCAATTCTTCAACCCGTATTAAAGTAGTTATAGCATTCAATTCATATTTTTCTAAAACAGCCGCCCGCATCAGCAGCTACGTTTTCCTTGCCTTTCTTGTATTGGATTTCATAATCTAACCCAAGGAGTTTACATAAGCTTTTATGTTGTAAGGTGTGAGTCAACTTCTGACTCAGCAGATGTGGTAAGTTTTTCTGAGAAATTTACCACTTTGAAGTGAAGGTAATGTCGCCTGTACTGCCGCCACCAAAGCCATTAACTCCTTCTCATAGGTAGACTGTGCTTGATGTTTCCTTCCCAGGGACTTGAGCTGGGTTGAATGGTGCCGTTATCCAAGAGCTCTTGAATGATCTTTTCTATCTCATTCTTTTGCTGGTACGAGTATTTGTAGGGTCTGAGATTTACAGTTTTCTAATCAGGCGAGGTGGTCAAGTTCCCTTTTTGGAGGAAGTGCTTTAGGCTCTTTAAATACATCTTCAAATTTATGCATTAACTGTTTGAGTTCAGGCTCCTGAATAGAATCATGCTTGTTTTCCCTTTCAATTGCGGATAAGCTCAACATCATTAGTTGCCCACCTTGCCTCCAGCTCTTATACAATTCTCTACAAGTGATGAGCTTTAGTTCTGCATAATGCACTGCCTTCAATTCTATCTTATTACCATTCCTTTTAAATGACATCCTCATTTTTTTCCAATCTACTTGCATAGGTCCTTGTTCCTCAAGCCAATCCAGCCCCAATATGAGATCATAGCCGTTAATTTATAGCAACCTTAAATCATTAGTGAATTCTTTCCCGGACCAAACTACCCCTCTACACATGGAGTCACTGACCATAGTTCCCCACCATTAGCCACCTCAATCAGCATTGGTTTGGTCTTAGCAATGTGGTAACTAGAATGGGTTATTACTCTTGGATCTAAAAAAGAATGTGTGCTCCCACTATCCACTAGAGCTACAACTGGTCTTTCAGCAATAATGCCTGGTATTTGCATGGTTTTTGCTTGCTTTGCACTGTTGGTGGCATGTAGAGACAGTACAGCATCAATGTGATCTTCATCTTCAAGTGCTTCCTCATCTTCGACTCTGGCCTATCGGAACTGTATGATCGGTGGGACCATTTGATGGATTCATTTGCTGCCTATTGCTTTGGCAAGGAAATGAGGTGTCGTATGTGATATAGTTGTAAGTTATTTAAGTTTGCCCGGCCAAGGCTCTGGAACTTTTTACAGAGATAAGATGACTGTAAACGTACTGCTTGAAGTGGTCTCTTGTTCCGGTTGTCATACATGATGAAAGAAAGCTTACAGTCTTCGATGGGCTTTACTTTCTACTTTGCCCGGCTAGCTCGTCTTTTTCGTCATCAAGAGTATATATAGCCCTTTCATTCCTATTCGTTGTGTAAGAGTACAGACCAGTAAAAGCTACTGCTGCTTACTGCGGTGCGGGGAATTATCGAAGAGGAACAGCTGGAAGAACAACCCAGGGACCGAGAAGTGCATCAGGTGGGGAACGGAAATGTGCCCGTTATATACATCATATCGGGAGGAACCGCGTCGGGAGGAGAAAGAGAATGGCACAGAAAAAAGAGAAGGAAAAGGGCATTTATTAGAAAAAGATGTCATCCATAACCTCCATCATATCGAAGCAACCGCCCTGGTCATTTCTTTTCAAAATAAGACTAATTCCAGAATATCGGAACCGGCTTATAAATAGAAACATGGGCAGATAAAAAGTACTAGCATCAGTATCTACGTGTGTTGAAGAACTCTTTCTTTATAGCAGGGAAAAAAGAAAACAAAAAAACCTCTGTGCAGATACGTCAAAGCGAAGAGATGGCAGGAATTCCAGAGTTTTTTACCGGCATAGATTAGAAGTTCCTCGCCTATTCCCACGAGACCAGATGGAAAGTTGGATCAATCCACTTCATTCAATAGAGGTAGATTCTCCTACGCCAACTAAAGAACTTTTTTCTCAACACTCGCAGCTCGCCAGCCTAAGTTTCAGCTTCTTCCTTTGGCATCCTTTTCTAGCTTTCTTCCTGGAATTTTGACATATAAGCAGTAGACTTGAAAGAAGAGTTGGCTAACCACTGGAATTTTAGTAAGTATCAGACTTTCCCATTGTTTTTCTACTTAGCTCCTCTACTTTACAGGAACTTCAAAGTAGGGAATGCCGGGCTACTATATAAAAAAATATAGATATTAAAATATGAAAAAGCAATGTGGGTGAAGAATAAGTTTTAAAACTGGCATTGGCAGAGTCCTCTGTCAGATTGCCTTTTGATGTCTCCACAAAGAGTGGAAAGATTCAATTGCCGACCGATTACTCTGGCTTTCCTTTACTTGAGTCGGTGGTCCTGCTCAAGATGAATTCAGGTAGCCCAATCAAAGTCTTCCGCACTTTAGGTAGTGAAAATGTGGTAGGATTTCACTTTCCTTTTATTTTACTTACTAACTACTTCCACAACTAGGGCTGAGCTTTTTATGGCTTGAAATGAAATGAAAGGAGTCGCAACGCGATAGATATTGTCTTGGTCAGTAGCTTCCACTAGGCGTATGTATGGTTTTCTAGTCTGAGATAGATGACAGTTCGGATGGGCTTTCTTTGTTTGAATCAGAGCATCCAACATGAACAAGAAGAAAGGATGGATCGTAGCTATTGAAAGAAAACACAGGAAGTTCACCTACTCGTCGTGTCAGATGCCAAAAGCACAACGGGAAGTAAAACGAGCGGATATCGGATCTCAGCAAGGTCATAAGAAAACATTGGAATGGATCGCGTTGAACGAGGTATTGGATCAGAGTCAGCAGGAAGCAGATGTTGTTGGCATGCATGAACGGGTTTATTCGTAACGTTGAGAAGCTTGGGTATAGGAACAGGAGCACGGTATAAAGTAGCTTCTTGGCGAGTCAAGTCAAATATGTATACAAGGTAGAAAAGTTCTCTGGTGTATGGAGAAGCAAAGCAAGCACTGGTTTATGCGTAATAGCTAGCTAGGTAAGATATGCATTCAAATATAGGAGTAGTACAAAGCTTTCACGGGTAGCCAAGGTAAGCAGCTTTTAGGTTATCAAGTAGGGCTGCTAGGTCATCATAGTTGTTGGCACGGTATAGCAGAGGTAGCCAACCAAACAAGGGGAACGTCAATCTTATAAATCTGCACAAGTACGATAAGGTAGCTCGAGAGCAAAGTTAGTTGTCGACGACATTACTTTTTTCATACCACACTGATGATCTATGGTACTTATATTGTGACCATGGACTGCTTTACACCTTTTTAGAGTTGAAATGAAATGCCGCAAATAGCAAAGGCTCAGTTTTATGAAAGGTGAGTGAGACCTATGCTTAGTGTGTTAGGCCCATATAGAAGATATAATGAAGGTCGGGGTGTATAGGACTATCAATAGGAAGAATTTTATTATAGGGAAGGTGGTTCCATCCCCGTTCTTCGTTTGCTGGCAACGGATATAGGCCGGTTCGACGCAGCATTCTGGAGAAAAGACTCGCAATCGGTAGTGATGGTAAGAGAGGAGGGAGACGGCTATGCTTTCCTTCTTGCCCTATTCCCTCATCCAAGAGATGTAGGACTCATCATCCGATCAACCAATTCTACTGCTTATCTAAAGAAAGGCCTCAAAACGCCCTCATATAGCGTACCCATTCACCTATTTAAAGCAGCCTGTAGGCCTCTGTAGTAGTGCTGGAAGTTATCTTTGTTGGTGGGTGCATCAGTCTGTCTGTATGCCTGTGATAGTATAGGCAGGACTTCTTGCCTCTTCCATGACCGAAGGTTGCAGTAAAGGGCCCAATCCATCTTATTTACGGCTCGTTTAAGAAAGAATCCAGCCGAGAAGAAGTAAAAGGCACTCACTTACCACATTGCCATACTCGAACTGAGTAGCCATTAATCAAGAAAAGCTTTTAACCATACATAGCTCGTCAAGTGAAAGAGAGGATCTGAGCCCCCGTTGACCGGGCCTCGTAAGCACTTTTGTATATTGAAATAGCCATGATGGGTAAAACTTTCCAACCTTCTGTGAACTTTCATAAGGGTCAAGTAGAGTATTGAGTTAGAAGAAAGTCTCAGACTCTGCCGAAAGGACTTTGATAGGGGACATATCTACCATTTGGGCACTTTAGAAATAGCCACACCTTTCTCCCTAGTGCCTCCTCTTCAAAAGAGAATGATAACTCTCTCTGCTAGTACCAGTCCAATCAGGAAATAAAAGGCAGTGAATGGGATTGTAGAGTAGAATGTAAAGACCTACTTCGAATATTCCTTGCCATAACTTCTCATTTTTTGTACAACTAATTAACATAACTTCTCTTTTGCTTTTTTTGAGTTGCTAGTTGTGTTGTGGGAAAGTCAAATCTCTACTTCCCTGTAAACATTCTAACCTATGCAATACATCAAGAGCCTCCTTTTTATGTATCTTCTTAGCTCCTACATAGTTTTTCTGCCAACCTTGAATCCTCATGAACTTGAATTTATCATTCCAGCTTAAACCTACATTATCATCTAAGAGGTATTCCTGCCACCATAAAGGAACTAACCTATGGAATTCCTCATCCTGTACCCGGGTCTATCCGAAAGATATTAGAGGTGGTAGGTTGACCTACCTGAATAGTCAACACTAGAGGACAGTGATCTGATCCATAGGTGGACAAATCTTTAATAAGACAACCTGAGTAAGTTGTATCCCAATCTATAGAGCATAGAAATCTATCTAACAATGCGATCTACCGTTTGACCAAGTGAATTGTCTCTTATTTTATTAATACTCCAGTAAACTAAGATCTTGAAATAAAGCATTCAATTTTTTACTAACTATAGCATTTAATTTTGTGCCATATTTTTCTTTTAGAGCCCTATTTGCATGAGAATCACCACTTATTATCCACATCCCTGTCCAACTTTGTCTAATATCCTTGATTTAATTAAGACCAGAAACTAACTTTTAGTGTACTATCAGTGGGACCCATACACAATTGTGTAAGCCCACATCAATTCTGTTTTTAAGAATTCAAGTAATTGAAAATCTATATTTATCACATCTCATCACTTGTACCTTGTTACTCTAACAGCCAAATAATATGCCACCAGCTGATTCAATTGCTGGTAACCAATGCCATTTCTCTATATGGTATGCTATGTAATAAAAGATTCTAGTTCTCTCTTTTTGTTTCTTGAATAGCAATGATGTCAATTTGGTGATCCTATAATATTATAATTGAGAATATTCATTTCAAAATGAAATTACTCACCCCACTCACTGGGGCAACTACAGTAACTACATCTAGATTAGAGTTTTATCTACTCGTTATTTTTTGTACTATCTCTTAAAGTGAACAGCTATTCATTTTCTGGATTTCTTTCATTATTTCATCTTTCTACCTCAAAATGAATCTATAAACTGAAAACAATTGAGCTTATCTCAGAGTCTACTATAGGGAAACTGGTCTAAAAGTGTGTTACCTCTAAGCTGTGCAACCCCTTATCCTTTATTTTGTGCTCTTAGAGTGGCTTTGTGCATAATGGATGTTGAAAGTGCTTGTACTTTCAATCTTGCACTTCTCCTTGGCTCTGGGAAGCTCGTGCCAGCCTGGTGTGTGTTGTCAGACTTGTTGGATGTAGTTGAGTACACCACTATTGCTGTACCAGGGGTCTCCTTCAAGGCTGCCACTGGTGGTTAGATTGGCTTAACAGCACTTGTATCAGTAACTGGTACCTCCTCTCCCAGACTAACTTCTCCCAGCGAGTGTAATGGAAATGAAACGAGTACAGTACAAAAGAGCGAGTGTAAGGATGGAACGAGCAAAGAGTCATCCAATGGATTCAAAAAGCTACCCTACGTCTCTCGACACCCAATGGTACCTCGCTCGGCAAAAGCTAAGAGCCCACTCAAAGCTGGACCCCAGAAGATGAAACTACCATTTCTTTAAAGCTGCCCATGTATATATATGGTAATGCAAAAAACGTAAAGACTCTCTCTGCCTCCCTCCTCTTTGCATGAAATGGATATCTAAATATAAGAGATTATGAGGTTGTTGGTGAGGTGGTGAATTACTTGCTTTCTGTGATCGATCAACACACACCTCATTTATTGGCAACTGCTTTTTGAACCATCTTACTACACTCTCCTCTAGATGGGTGGCCTACTCCATGTAAAGGTCAACAGATCACCTCCGACAAGGGCTCGTCAAATGAATGACCTACTCAATGCACCGCACTTCAAAGGGGTTTGTTTTTTGAGGACGGGGAATATACCCTAGCACGGGCCTGCCTGTCCTGGGTCGATGGCAGCGTATGTGATGCTGCAAGGTAAAACAAAAGGCGAAGCGTAAGCACAAGTTCAGCAAGATTCTATCAAGGAGATATAGAAAGGGAAAGAAAAAACCCCTCCCTCCCGTGCGAATCTATTTCTCCAAAAAGATTGGAAGTCGATTAACTGTCTGGGAAATTGCTAGGAAGTCGAGTCACTGAGTTCTTGTCGTAGAAGAGTGACAGGTATGCAAGCGGCATCGGCCAATGGAGGAGAGTGAAAAAAGAAAGGAATTGACTAATGAAACGACTAGATGAGGCGGGCAAGGAAGCAATAACTCAAAACTCTCTATTTAGGTAGCGAAGCCCCATTCGTTCCCTGGGTGAAGGAGCAGTAGAATAAGTCCTTGCTTTCTTCCTCCCATAGCAGCAGTGAGCGCAGAGAGTAGCCAACCCTAAGTCCAGTAGCACAGTATCGGTCCTGTGGGTTGCTAACTTGATTTCAAATAAGATCTTTTCCAGCGGTCAGTCTCACTCATCGGCTGGCATTATTCTGTCTTTCAACCACCTCAAATCGTGTTTTTGAGGGAAATAAATAAAGAATTAGCTCTATCTTATAGAATGGGAAACTCAAGAGTTCATCCTTTAGCTATCCAGGCAGTCCTATCAGTGCAGTACTCTGGAGGAGTGCTTCCTCCCGAACCAGTTGGCCTATTGGTGTATAGAAAAGAACTTGACCAGCCGCGCAAGGAGCCAGAGCCACCGAGCCTGTGTTACTAATTGCCTTGATAGTTCAAGTAGTAATGGTGGTCTCCTTTCTGTGGTAGTCAAGCATGTCTGTGGCTAGAGGAGAAAAGAAGTTAATCTTAGTGCCCGCCCTGTAAGCGGTAGTGGAAGTCAGGCTTTCTCACTCCTAGTCGACTAGTAGAAGGGGGAGGATAGGATAGAGACTAAATAAAGAGCTCTTCGTCCACCCGAAGGAAAGAAGGGGTAAGGCTGTCCATGCAAGGCTGTCAGGGCGAAGCTCCTCCTCAAAGTATTATTCTTCTATTTATTATCAATAATGTCCTCCCACCATCCTATACTATATATAGTCTCCGGATTTTTATATCTATATCACCATTTACCTATCAGAGTGTCATATCAGACAAATAAGCTCATTTCATTTAAAAGAAAGAGTAAAAGAACTAGGTTTTGCTTGTAAAATAATGTATCATCTTCAAATTTTAAATAAAGGATACGAGATCCAAGACCTTTTCAGACATTTGATTTAATCTCTACTTATCTTGTTAAGATCGTAAGCTCGCTTTCTATTTGCCTTTGGAAAAACCTTCCACCCAACTGACCAATTGACCATATCATATGCCTTCTCTAAATCCAACTTGATTAGAATTTATCTTTGCTTTGTTTCACATGGTGAATGATCTCATGTGCACAGAACCACTATAAAGGATGTAGCTATTTGGAATGAAAGCATTTTTGGAAAAATAAATCACGAGGATCACACAAACTTACTGCAAATCGCAAACCGGCGCATCAAGGGGAACTGCCTGATGCACTATCTTGCTGGCTCAACACCACTACCTCCGTCCACTATTACCACCTACGATGAAATTGAGGTCGAGTTAAAGCACATACATAAATGTCGCAACAAAGCAATTGGTAAATACACAGGTAGAGAGTCTAGCTGAACTAAAGACAACCCAGCTTATTCTGTCCTTCTTTTGTACCTGCTACTAGCCCGCCCCTCTCAAAATGAGCTTCATAAATTCTGCCTTTCCATGGGAAGGCAACAAATTTGGCATTGGTCCAAATGAGCAACCCAAACATGTCGAGTTAGGTGTTAACATCAGTACTTTCTTGCTCTTATGGCGCTCTTCTACTCTTTTTATTGCGTAGCCATGGGCTTATCTTGCTTCTTATTTTTTTGCTGCTTTGTTTGTGGCCTTGTCAGTTGTCTTGCTTTTAGAACTTGCTTTTACTAAACTTCAAGAAGATTGGATGTGTTTGTCAAAGAACAACGAACAGAGATGGTGAAGCAAAGAGGAAAGCTCTAGCATGGGATTGATGTGACCTTGGTATGAAAAAGGGAATGGCAGTATCCTGCGGCTCATTCCCAGGTCGCCAGACATGGTTTTGTGATTGTTAATTTCCAAAATATTCGTGGAGAAGAGATTTAATAAGGCAATAGTACCGAGATATAGATCTAAACTTTTTAAGTACTTCAATGCAGTCCAACTGGGCATATGAACAACGTATTAGATGGCGATTCAAAATGTACTCCAATCAGATTCAACGAGGAAGGCTTGGTATTCGGCCTATGATTTTCTCCTTCAGCCATGGTTTCTAACCAATTCTCCATCCTCTTTTCTTCATTCTCTCTACCTATGGGCCGACCTTCTTCAATCATAGTCCCAAATCATACTTTGAACCTCGCCCCAGACTCGCGCACTATAAAGTGCCATGCTATCACCTTATTTTGACAGATGCCTCTCCAGCAGTGTTATCATCAAGTAAACAAAGAAAAGCTTCCATACGTAGTCTATGTCTGGAAAGACAGGTCGAAATAAGCGAAAGATGGGGATTCACTCCAGCCACATTCCCCTACGGCTACCTTCGACGGACTGAAGCCCAGTCGAAGTCGTAACAAGGTAGGAGAAGGAGAGAAGTGCCTTCCATTCGAAAAGAGGTGGCCTTTCCTCTATCATTTCTATTTTCTCTCTTTTGCACGCTCTCTCTTTCCGTTACCTGTCGTCACCAACACCAAATCCAGTGAAAGAAGCCCGCATACCCACTCTTCTTTCCCCCCCCCACCTTCCTTCCCTCCTTCTCTAGGTACTAGGTAAGGTAGGGAGGGGGCCTCGAACTCTCTAAATTCCCAGGAAAATAGATAGACTACACCGCTGACAAATATAAAAACTAACCCTTAAATTAAAAGCCGCTAATTTGCGATTTACTACATAGTAAAATGAGCCTGCGATTAAGGAGGCTTTGTAAGAAAAAAAGGTTGGACCTTTTTCGAGCTTGTTTTTCCAAAAATGAAAGTTTACTTCACACCCACACAATCTCAAAAGACAAATGAAAGAAAAAGCGCCAGATGAGTTGACTTTCCAAATTCATAAAGAAATAAGACCTATGAGTCAAACATCATGCATATTATGAAAGGAAAAAGAAGCAATGAAAATAATACACTATATATGATAAAAAAAAGAAAAGAACTTAACTCAGAGCTTTGTAAGATTTACAAGTAAGGTTTTTCGGCTCACTGAGATCCAAAGTGGAATTTTTTATCTCATAGCTGCAATTTACATGAATTGACTTTCCCTCGAGGGAAAAAGCCTGTAAAAAAGACGGGTTTTTGACAAGATGTTGAATCCAAATCGTGAGAAAGTGAAGACTCGACTTGCATGTGTTAAGCATATAGCAATCCCGCTCACTCGGAGAGAGAAGGTAGCAAGAGATCCTGTCTTCGACTCTGGAGATAGGCCTTTATGTCAATCTCTTCGATACGTGACTGAATCAACTGATTGGCAGCGGAATTGACCACTCTGCAGTGCGGATAACCTATAGGAATCACGTGGTAGTGGCATACCACCAATGGTTGGACCTTTGATCAGGTTGCTTGCAAGGCTGCAAGAAGGTGTGATAACGCGCCATCCAATAAAGATTGAGCGCTAGCCGTTGCTTGTTGGTAGCCGCTGAAGAGGGAGTTGCTTTTCAGATGGTAGTCTTGGCATTTAGAGAGAGGTAACGAGTCCAAGAACTCTAACGTTAAAAGGCGTTGCATATTCAGTCAGAAGAAAGAGTAGGTCTCGCTTTTTCTAGCAATGAATTCCAAAACGAAGGGGACTAAAGAGAAAGAGAAAGAAGTTGCTGATGATGTCGCCGAGAGATCACCAGAATAAGAGCAGGCTGCAGCGACTGAAAGTTACAAAACAACTAGCTGGGTGGAGAAAGTACACCAATAACCGGGGAGTTTGCTTCAACCCCCGAGAGGTCATCTTCCTCTACTCTAATAGGGATATGTCTTCGGCAGCAGGAGAGCATACCATATCTGCTACAAGAAGCGAAACTTACCCTAGTATGCCGGCTTCTTCTGAACCTTCTCATACCAGGGCACCTATTAGCATTAGCTCAGGGAGCGCTTCACAAGCTACTTCAGCTCAGCTCCGAGTAATGTTCCTTGGCTAGATGACACAGCTTCAGAGGAAAGAATGTTACTCACCATTCACATACATAGTACTTGTGCACACCCTAAAACTCTTGGAAAGCGTCTCTAAGCCTTTCTTGTGCTGAGAGAAAGTCCATCGGCAGGCAATGTATAGCGGCGTGGAAATGCCAGCCACCTTCTCTATGCTTTTCCTGCTCAACAACAAAACGGTAAAAAGTCAACGAACTTCTCACCGAGTCTGTCCATAACAACCTGCTTCGTGACGTCTTTTCTCAAATCTTTTTCGGAGTCAACGTGACTAAAAAGTATCTGCGCAGCTTGAACAAGTGATTTTTATTTAGGTCATGTCGATCCAATTAATATGCGGCTCTACTCTTTGGCCACATAAGGGCTGAGATGGAGGAGTTAGAAGCATAGTAGGCTTAAGAGGATGAAAAAAGGCAGACTGGGCCTGGTTTGGCACTGGGCCGTATAAAGGGCCCAAAGCATTCTTATTAGAATAAAAAAAGAGGCGGCAGCTTGAGCAAGGTGCGCAAAGGGGAATTCAGCCAATCTTTCCCGGTGACAACCAACGGGGAAAATGAAACTCTATCGATTTCAATGTCCGAGGCAGCCGGAAAACGAAACTTTTTCGATTGGGCAAAAGACGGTAAAATGAATTTAAATGAGCAGTAGCCAGCCTATTCAGACGTGCCTGTGAAGCTAGGATGGTCTTTGTGGTTTTGGATTATCTTATTCTTTCCTTGGTGGATGAGAGCAGAAGACTTGCATTCAGGTTGAGCTGTTTACCCGAAGAAAGGGGGAAAAAAGGCTAGGCTATAAGTAGGCACAAGAGTAGTTAGGCATCGATCGGAAGCATTCATTCCCTCTTTCAATAATAGCCGCCTACTTAGGCTTTTCTAGCCCGGGAAAATCAAGATATAGAGGAAGGAAAGTTATAAACCATTTTCCGGCAAGAGAGAATCCTCTAGTATATCTCACTTGGTAAGAGGAAAAGGGCATGCTTTTCAGTCTACGTAAGAAGAAAGCTTTAGGAAAGAAAGGGCTAAGGCGGTAAACGTTACTCCACAGGAATGGAAATATAAGAAGTTTTTTTCGTCAAAGTGCCATCCCTATAGGAGTTTTCAACGAGGTAGGAGAAGACAATACTCTATGTATCAGAGTTGATCTCTTTTCTTTAAACATCTGCAATAAAAAAAGGTTTATTTACTCCCCAACATACTAAAGGGCGAGTGCGGATTCCGCAGATCCTGATCTTCGATTGAGGACTCTTAGGGTACGGTCCTATCCTTGTACTTTCTTGCACATGGCCTAATGTAAAGTTGCCCCCTTTTTGAGAACTCTTTTGGTCCTTTATAAATTGTAATCTATGGTGCTTTATGCTAGCGAAGTAAAGGAAAATCTTGAACGGCAGCCTGGCGCTTTCAAGGAATTCAGTACCAAAGAGTTCAGTATTGCTGCTTACCTGTTCAGTAAACGGATTGTTGAATTGGGTCAGAAGAGTTTTTTCTATTGCCTAAAGTTTCTTAGAGTAGAGGGCGGCGTAGCAATATGCTCATCAAATTCAAAGGATTCGTTCAGGTCCTATTGCACCAAATTCACTGAGATATAAGAGAATGAATGAAAACTGCTCTCTTCGACGTTAGAGCGTAAGCCTTGGTATTGGCTTTCCTTCTTAGGAAGACTTTCTAGGACTGACTACGACTTATTCGTATCTTTATTTTGAAAAAGGATTGTGGCGAGCAAGAGAAAGTAAAGTGCGGTGTTAGGGTGCAGCGTGAAGAAGGCCTTCTCTAATGTTCCTTGAGTTGACGTCACTTTCGCATCTACTTACTGCTTTGATCCTGCCTTGTTAGTCATACGTAGAGCTAAAGGTAATTTCATTAAGCTCTTTCTTTTTAATTAATAAGCTGGTCACAATGCAGAGCAAGAAGAAAGGTCAGAGGAGAGGCGGTACCTTCCAACCAAAGAGTTGGTACTGGCGCGACACTGTCACTGGGTAAGAGTCATGCTGTAACTGACAAAGGAAGTGGTAACAATGTGGAGACAGAAGACTTGTAGATAGTGCATTCAAATAAGGAAGAAGAGATGAAGGGAGGAAGCTGATGGCTTTAATAGGCATCCCTTGTGACTGATCGAGCTCCTGCTATCCCATGCTTTCCACTCAACACCTATATATAAGCTTACCGGTGCTTCTTCCTATTAGACTACTAAATGCTTATCTTGTTGACCTTTCCCTTGCTTGACATGAAGGCCTAGCTCTTGACTTTGACTAAACGCTAGCTTCTCTTTTTTCTGTACTTTCACTTTTCCCCTTTTACCTTAGGAGATGCCGTTCTTTAGAGTTAAGATCCAAAGTCTAGCCCATATCATATATATAATAAGAGTGTCCTGCACGCGCGATCTCCCTCTGATTCCAGCGCACGCACCATGCACCGATTCAAACAAGGAGGTTATTGCTATGAATAGGATCCGCAAATCCAATAGAAAGAGTATGCAACTACAGCTAGAGAAAGAAATAGAACCCTCGGAACTTAGGGCTATGGAGAAACAAGCGGACAAAGCCATTACTGCTATCAGACGGGGAATTTACTGCATTTCATTGAGGGAAAAGAGCTTCATCATGTGGTTTATTGGTATGTATACTTCGCTTTCTACATAGGGAATTGGGTGGGAAGGTTTCACAGTTTATGGAGGAGATGGATTTGATAGGCCTTTTGACTGCTGATGCATTGGCCCACCGATCTAACTATGGAATCGGAATTCCTATCCCTGCTATACTTTAGTCTAGATATCTTTGCTGCTCGACTAAACTAAACACAATAGTAGAGTGGAACCCACAAGCGACAAAGACGAGATATAAGACAACGAAAATAGAAAGCAACTCGGTAACGAAAACGCGCTCCACCGCTATCACGCCGAATAGCTACACGAGACGCGTTACCAGACCAGAGGGCGCTAAGCAAGAAAAAATAGGGTCAAAAGGGAGGGACCTCCCCGTGAAACCCTAAGCAAAGAACCTATAAATGCATGTGTCGGACCATAACCATAGTGTACCGATGCGCTTGTTGCTTCTATACTACATCGAGTACACTAGAAACGATAATATGCGAGGAAATAAGAGTAGAGTGCCAGCTAGTGACACAAGCCAAGAGAATGGGGAAGGAAAACGCCCTCTATTACCTAAGCCGTATGCTAGTCGGGGCGGAACATGCTTACTCCCCTATTGAGTGAGAAGCATTGTTTGGCGCTGGTGTTTGCTGTCAAGAAGCTACGACACTACATGTTGACACACCAGGTCACTCTCATATCAAAAATAGACCCGCTCAAATACTTGATGACGAGACCCATGCTCACCGGGAGATTGGCAAAATGGGCGATCGTCTTAACGGAATTTGACCTCACATATATGCCTGGCTATCAAAGGGCAGGCTCTAGCCGACTTTCTAGCAGAGCATCCCATACCCGACGACTCTCCTCGTTCATGTGAATTCCCGGACGAGGAAATAATGTATGTGGGGGAAGAAAATCCCGAATGGGAAATGTATTTTGATGGGGCTTCATCTATAAGACCCACCCGAGGCAACCAAATCCCAAGAATCCAAGCCGGGATAGGCCTGGTGATGAGAGATTTAGAGAGTGCATGGGGGTGGAAAGCAGTGTTTGCTGTTGAGTTGAATGAAAACCCATTCCATTATCTTAATTTTTAGAGAACTCCCTGACGGCAGCCTCTGTGCCCAAGAAAGCCCTGCCTTTCAGTCACAACAGAAATCTTACAACTAAAAGATGCAAATATTCAGAAAGAAATAAAGCACTATTAGGTGTTTTTTATCTTAGCTATTTATGTGCTTTGTTTTACCATTACTCTAGCACCAGCTTCATTTTTTCCAAAATCTGTTGAAAACTCAGAATTATGATTCATTACCTTAAACCCACACTATACTACTAAAGATAACATGACTATAGAACTCTTCAAAGCGCCGTATAAATCAGTATTAAATGAAACTATTAAGCTTGAATAAATGCCCACAAGAGTCTCTCATACCTTTTGTGGGTCCCCGAATTAATGGTAAATGGAATTGGAAATTTTTAGAGTTATCCGCAGGAGATGCACGAATTGTGTTGGCTATTTTTGCTGATACTATGTATCAATATGGGTGGAGAAGGGGGCATTAGTAGTACTTATAAGTGGGCCATAACTCAAGGGGAAGTGGTTGATGACTAGGGGGATTTTCATATGGGCCTTTTACTGTACTGGCAATTAGAACAATATAGGGTTCCCAGACACTGCGTTCCTTAATAGGGGGAATTTCTACGCAGCTGTTCGCCTCCTTCAGAGCTGCGTTGATGTTAGTCACCCAGCTTTTTTGCAACTTGTTGTGACCTTCTTTGCCGGTATAAGAATAAAGCTATATAAGCATATCTATAAAGCTCTGCATTTTGGGGTTTTGGGTTACCTCTCAAGTGATGATTCTGAAAGAGAGAATGATTGGAGGTCGGCATCTGAAATATACTTGAAAGGAGAAGAAAGAGGTCAATATTAGTGGTTACGGCACAATGAATAACCAATCTATTAAGGAGAATTTCTCCGTCCGCGGGATGCCACTAAAAAGCTGGGGATTCCAAATTGCCTAAGTGCCGCCGTGGTTGGAAGCCCGTACGGCTGGCTACCTAGAAGACATGATGGTTCCGATGGAGAAGACATTGGAGAGTCCTGTGGTGGTGGAGCTACTCGTGGGGGGTTGGGTCGTAGAGGAAAGCACGCTCGAGCAAGTCCTAAGAGACCTACTGGAAGGGCGGCAGGTGTTGTGGAGGGAAAAATGTGATGACATTTATACCCTCTCATTCTCTTAAGATAAGAACGGATAGGAATTTATTTTCATAGTTGTAAGGGCTTACTTTAGTGACCTTTTCTTTCTCTCCTACCAAAGCAGTTTCAGTTCGTTCCTCAGCATGCCTACGCCCTCAATGCGATTTTCAATGGCGAAGATAGATTGCCCACTAATAATGAACTGATCTACAGAGCTTATGCCAAAAAAGAGTACGTACCAAGGGAGCCGCCGAATCCACTACCTTCTTGTCCACGTAGCCTATCTCTTCACCCGCTTTCTACATATGTTCCTTCGTTGGGAAAAGCTGACTAAAGATAGAAACTATTACGCTCTATTAGACAACACCCCTTAAAAATAGGGCACCGAAGTGAGGGGCAAATATGAAAACCCGGAGGCAAATTAAGGCGGTACGCAGCTTCACCTATTTTCTCCACCACTTGAAAAGGTCCATTCCTTATAATATAAAAAAAAAGGCACACAGGAATTTGTCCAAATGTATGGATGTTATGAACTCGAATTCGGCAGATAACGACCTATCGAACAAGCATATCATAGTTTCAAAGAGCAAGACGAAAAGCCACCCAGCGAGCGAAAGGATGTAGCGAGCCAACCAAAAGAAAGATCTTATCCTTTCTTTCACTCTTCGTACCGTGACCGAAGCAAAGCATTGAAACAAGACGGAGAGTGGCCGGAAAATCCTTGACTATGAGAATAGTCAATTATTTGAATAAAACATTACTCCAAAATGAAAGAGCACGCACATAGAGCGAAGACACTAGGTAGTATTCCGAGGTAGGCTAATCCAATCCAAAAAAGCAGGATAAGGAATCTCCTTTCCCCTTGTAGGGGGGTCTCACTCTATAGGTGGTTCGGTTGTCTCACTGAAACTGGAGGCTATGCTATTCCTGCTTCAGGTTTGTTTGAGAGGAAGTAGTGAGGAAAAAGAGCAGGCTTTTGGTTAGAAGTTAGAAAAGGAGGGCTGCTGTCCTAAGGGCTCATGAAATGATTTCTGGAGCTGACTTAGAGTGACTTTGACCTTTCCCTGGAATGATGTCTTATTGAAGGATAGATCAACCTTTCAGAGGCTGCACGCTTAAGCTTTCATGGGCTTCACTACTTACTTCCCCAATGCCTCTGTTTTCCATTTACCACGTTTCCAAAGTGACCACCACCCAATTCTCATACGAACCGAGCCACTCTCCATCTGCCGGCCCAAAGTGTTGAAAATTGAGCACTGCTTGATCCAAAAAGAAGATTTCATTCGGGTTTGTGAAGACACTATTGCGAATACAGGGGGCTCTTGGAGTTCCTGTGATTCCTCTTTTAAGAAGGCTCTTTTCAAATGGTACGTACAAAAAGAAAGGCAACCCGGATAAGGAAAGGAGATTCGGGTCTTGCAAAAGGAGATGGAGGCAATTCAACTTCAGCCGGAAAGTAATTGAGAACGTACAACGGGCAGAAAGCCGTGTTTTTTTTTCTTCAACTCCCATTTTATTATTAAATAAAGCAATGGAAATCCCATTTTCAGCATACCTTTGGTACAGAGTCAGAGCCCTTCCATCCATCGGTTCAACTTTGTTTGAAAGCGATCCTACTGTCTAGAATCTAGTCCAATTTATATACTTATTGCTAAATAATCTTGACTTAAATTCAATCAATTCTTTGACTCAACAAAGAAGGGATCTAATCTATATACCATCACCCAAGGCACCTTAGCTAGCTATATGCTTTCCACTTGCCCTTTACTTCAAAAAAGATTCTGACTGAATTCAATTGCCAGCAGTAAATACCACTAATAAAGAAGAAAGTTATGTAAACAAAGCAAGACCAGAGAGAGCGGCAATAGATAGATAGATTTTCTCTCTTATTTTTATACTCAATTCTATGTTTTTTGAGATTGAAAGAAGACTAGAGCAAATGAAAGAACATAAGTGATAGCTATTGAGTGATATGACAGATCCAGTTCATAGGCGGCGGTCTATCCATCACGAAGCAAATCGCTCATTCACTCCTTTGCCAACTTGATTGAGTCCGATCAAGGCTGTCACTGCGAAGCTATAGTCAGTTAGTAACTTTAGAACATCTATTATTTCAATAAATTTCTTTTCGTTCCGCTGTTGAGTCAAAGAAAGGTAATCCAATTCAGAAAGGAAATGAATCGTTTTCACTTCCACTTTCTCTTTGACTTGATCATTTCTGTAACTTCACAAATCTGAACACATTTATGAACACAACTTTCTGGCATTCTACGTTATTTCACACCACTGAGGTCACCAATCCTTAACGCGAGTTCTCGAGCTTCGGCTACAACTTCAGACGATGAAGAAGGGGAGTCTATTTCATTCTTTCTGTTGACTTTACCTTTGCCCCAGCAACTTCTCCCTTACTTTCCTACTTATGGGTGAAATGCCCACTTCAAAGAGGTATAAAAGAAAGGAACTAACTTATATATATAGTTACTTCAGTATATTGTGTCTTTCTCCAGCCTCGGACCAATCAATCGAATACCTGTAATGAGGAAGAGATTCCGGTAGGACACGACACACGTCAATGAGAAGGAAGAGAAGGATAAAATAGAAAGCAAGGAAGTTATGCGGTAGAAGAAGAGTTCAAATAGAAAATATGAAATAGTTAGAATTATTTTTGGGATAGGACTGCCCTTGATTTACCTACTGCGGTTACCGGAACAAAGCTCCCTTTTCAGAGCTATAGATAGGGGCCTCATTGGCTCGGTAAGCTTATCGACTAACGATGAAAGGATAAATTGGTTAGACAAGAAATACTTATTTCGATACAATATAGATATACAATGCGCTTTCCTTATGAGGGGTTTAGCAAGGGTTTAGCACTTCATTAGTAGTGCGTTAGAATGTTTCCTCTCCATTTTAGAATAACTAGAGATATCCTTGCAATACTTTTGTGCGAATCTCCAGGACGGTTGAATTCTTTTTGAGGTAAATTCTGCTTCTTCTGAGATCGAGTTGGAAAGCTGATAGCCGTATTCAAGAAAAACTCTCCCCCGCTTGGTCCTAATCCACGGGTCAGGAAGGGCAGGCCCTTTCACATTTCTCCTTCTATCTATTCTGCCCATTTCCACAGATTAAAGGTCACCCGCTACTGATAGATAGACTCCTAAACTAGGCTAGCATTTTTTGCCAGTCAAAAGTCAGAGGGAAGCATAATATAGGCTGCCTTGGCAAAAGTATAGTAATTGAATCTTATCCCTACTTCCAAAGCGCTCGTGGCATTAGTCCTACTTCTCAAAGAAAGCCTGGGAAGACTGGCCTTAGGGAAAGAGTTTAGGTGTGGGTCAGATAAGATGTACCTTTTCCTTCAACTCAACGTTGTCTATGTAGTGACGTGCTTTTCAATAGTGTGCTTAGACTTTGAAAGAGAGTGTGGCTTTGGTGGGGATATATCGTCCTCGTTATCTATGCCAGGTAAGGTTGGAACAAATTCAATAAGAATGAATGTAGTTTCCTCTGATCCAGCAGTAATAAGAGATGTACGCTTTGAAAGCATTTCGTTCCTCTTCGAGTCCTGTTGATAGGGTCAAGCCATCAGAGTTATTAAAGGACAGCCATATATTAGTATAAAAGATCTACTATAGATTAGATCGTTGTAAGTGAAATCCTTCGAGCTTAAGAAGAGAAGAGACAAAGGAGCCGGAGTTGGAAGGACAAGGCAAAATTCACTTTATACCTACCCAGTCTTCCTAGCTTTAAAGACATGATATGAAGGGGATAGATCCTTCCATCGCGCAGACGGAGGACTTGACGTTGAAAATATGGACGCTATGACTTGAGACTGATCGTAACGAAGAAGAAGGCTTAGCTTACTTACCGGCTTTAATAAAATGAATGTGAAATAAACGCTCACTTTATTAAACCTCTCTATTTGTTTGTGTGCCATAAAGTTCTTAGTGAGGGACGGCTTCCTTCTTGAGTAAGCTTCAGATTCAATCAGTTGTGTCTTTTGTGACTGGTCAACCATTAGGGTATTACTCCTTCTCGCCCAAGTATTTAACGTTTCTAACAAACCCAAATAACAGAGAAAAGTTCACCCCGATAGCGCAGCACTCACCTCGGGATCGTTTGATTTTGCAATGGCTCGCTTGCTCAGCGATGAATTAGAGCCTCTTTTCTTTCATAAATCTAAAGGTTTTCGGGTCGCTAGCAATGCAAGGGGCTTCTTTGATGAAGTTCGAAACTGGCCTGGTATGGATTGGCTGGTTAAGTGTTCTATCACTAATATTTTAGAACGGATAGAGCACAACCTACTGGCTCATTGCCTTTTTAACCATTTAGGGAATGAAAACTCTGCTTTTGTTCATTTGGTTATTCATTTTGTCAAAATTAACAATCATGACAGGGTTGGCTCTAACTTCAGACGTCAATATATGGGCATACCGCAAGAAAGCCCAATCACCCTGCTTCTTATGAATTTCTTTCTGAACCACCTTGACATGAACTTTTTCTCATTTGATGTCTTGGTTAAGGGGTGTGACGATATTAATAGGCTGCATAAGATACACTATGCACGTTTCAAAGACATGATTGTGTTTGGTGTTCCTCGAAAACATAGTAGAGTAGATAATACTACTGGCTAAAACAGCAGAGATACTCACTAAAGTTTGTATTCAATTAAACCTCGAGTTTACCTTGGATGAATTTAGGAGCTTTTCTATCTTATTTGATAAAAATAGAGTGTGCGAATTGGAAGTACTTGGCTTGGTCCTGTGGTTAAAAGATGATGGCTTTGTTAGGGTGATTTGGCCTATAGAGAGGTGGGAAAAATTGCTAACTGTTTCAAAAGTTCTCAATCTTATGGCAAGCAGAAACTCTCATATAACTATTGAGAGCTTCCTAACCACTTTTAATGATTGCCTAGAGGAATACTTTAGGTACGCTTTGCAATCAACCTTGAAAACATCAAGGGTTGTGAGGCTTTTCAGCTTCTGTATCAATCTTGTCTTTTCAACTAGTCTTTCTTGGCCAAATTCCTCTGAAACGGGTATGTTTGTTAACACCTAAAAAAACCAAAACGATGAATCCCAGTGTTAATTATTCCCGGTTTTGTAAGAAGACACACATTCCAAAATACTCACTTATACCAAAACTTTTCTTTTAGTTTCTTGGTCTACTTCTTTCTTGAAACTGTGAGTAGAAAGATCAGTTTTTTCAGCTTGTGTTGCTGCTGGTGACAGAGTGATGGTGTGTTCATGGGGCTTCTCTTTCTATTCTAGGTTATGTTGCTTATTTTTCTATTCTTGGTTATGTGGCTTCTAAAGGAAGGACCTCTTGGTATCAAACAGTTTCTGGGCTCATCCCTCCTTAACATAACAGCCTCGTTGCCCTACTTGTGTTTTGTTGCCTTCAGCGGAGCCGTCTTGGAGAGTAAAGAATTTGAGTGTCTTTAATATCTAACTAATAATGCAAAGCAAAAGTTTGGTTCGAATCAAGTGTGAAATTAGCAGTCAAATCCCCAAAATTGGATTCATAATCAACTTATCCCGCGTAATCTTTGACATGATGAAAAAATGGACTATAATAAAGGAGTAAAGCATTACAATGTTTATCCCATAACCTCCTTTCCCTACTGGTAGTGAACTCAGGTGCTATAGATGCCAACATTTCTTCTAAGGCATTAGTACCCAATGCATTTGAAAAAGTCAATATAGAGCACCAGTCGCTATTTGGGGTATCATCCAAAAAGAAGTTTTTTCTTTCTTCCAGAAAGTTTTAAGAATGTTTACCTTTTCCCATAATGTTATTCTAAATTCACTTTTTTTTTAGGATCGCCGAGAGCAATAAAACCTAGCTAGTATATATATGGAAGATTAGAAGCATGAATAGCAGTAGTAAGAAATTGATCATTTACTGTATAAATAGGTACTTTGTGCTCACAAGCAAAGTGAACTACAGTTCCAGCTATGGAGGAATCCATTTGATGAAGAAAATGGGCGAAGGTTGCTTTTCCTCCGGTCCCTCGTAGTGAGTGGTAGGAACATGTAGTTCAAGTTTATGTTTCTTACCTTTTTTTCCGTCATATACCCTTTGATGGATATTTTTCATAGACATAGAATCCTTACTATTGCTATAACGTACTGGTCGACCCAACACAGACGCAAGCCATCCTATTTAGTGAACTAACTTCATGAAATTCATAATAGCAGGGTACTTTTTGATCCAGAAGCTCACGAAGAGCTTAGCTATTTTGATGCTTTCATTTGACTTTCATAAAGTCTCCATACTAGTATTTTTATAAGAAGATATGGTATGTATGGTTTGACCATAAAAGAGGGGGCATATAGATGGTCCTCACTAATTTTCTTGGTTGTGTCTGACTTACCACTTCATAAAGTGAAGGATCCAAGCCATCTTTCAAGTGTTAAAAAACGACAAGAGAGATGAGTATAAATCATTGATCTGATCACCGTAATAAAGCATTCTTCCTTTCCACAAATAAGTCATTGCTTTAAGTTATTGCATTCCGGATCAAAACTAGTATTTATTTTTTTTCTTCCGGCGCATTTCTTCTCTTTTATCTTCATTGGTAATTTTTTTCTTGTGTCGAATAAGATGTTCGAAGCTTTTATTATCTATTAATTTGGGAATGAAATCTCATTTTATGGCCAAATATTAGCCCCTTTAGTCACCCTCTTACTGTTGGCATTGGTACTTTACTTCACTGGTCATCTTTCTCCCCAAACCCAGGGCAGATCTTCCTATCAAAGCTCCCTTAACCGGTGAATGTCTATACGTTGCTACTTAAACACCTATCCCCGCCTATTGACTAATACTTGCTTACCTTGGCTTTCCCTTCTCTTGCTAGCTCTATACCAGTGCTTCTTTGAAATAGGAAGAAAGCCGTCTTTCTTTTAGTTACGAATCTCCTGCTTTTCCAACAACTACCTCGAATACATATCCCGGAACATAAGCTTACCCGTGTCAAGTTGTTGACACCTAGTTCAAACCCATTCCTTGCATGCACCTTTGCATACATCGTTGAAACCTACTCGGCTACCTTGCTAGTCCTATTCCTGTTATCCCACCGCTTGCTGGAACTAGAAAGGATTACCGTAGAACTGAAATTGGGCTTGCTGGCTTGGCTCATTTTATGCATTTGGAAAGTCTCCTGTCATTGCTTTATCACACTCTCTGGAAGTAGCAGATTAAGCTTGATCCTGACCTTGCTCGCTTGAAAAGAAAGCTTTATTTAGCGTTCTGACTTTCTTGAACTAGCTCTTGTGGTTCAAAACCATATTTTTCGTTTTTTCTTTGGTGACTCAAGTTTCAATTAGGTAAGAAAACGAAATGCACCTTGCAGAAAGTTTCAGTTATGTGTGGTCAAAACAACCGGAGGGATCGCCCTTCGTCCAAAGAGAAAGGCATTTGTAGGTATCCAAATAAAAGCCTGGCTCCGCTACTTGTCCAGATGGCTCCAGTTTACATGCTGTTCAATTACCCTGTGTGTCAATATGTGGTTGGACAAGTTCAACCTGGTAGAATGGAGGACTTCAAATACTTGATTGAAGTAGAAGAAGAAGTTACGAATCAAATTGAGAATGATGTTATGAACATTTTGCTTGGAGCTATGTGTGAAGAGACTTCAAGAGTGGAGAAGCAATTTGGTGTGCATAGGAGCCAGAAGAGAGCCAAAGGAACAGATGAAAGAGGTACTGTCTATATGTTTGAAATATTCACTATGATATTAATTATGTTTTCATTGTTTGTATAACAACACTCTTTTAGGATCAACATCCCTTCTGTTAAGTTAATTACCCCTACTTGTACTATAAACACATGTTGTCCTAGATATTTGAAGTACCTTGCTTGCATCAGAGATATAAACACATGTTTTAGTAGATAAATAATTCTTCTATAATTAATCTTTTTTAGAACCAAGTGTTGGTGCTGCTGCCAGCGTTCAAAGAGAATCAAGCGAACAGCCGTGGGTCCAAAAGAATTTAGCCAGGCTTCTGTTTCAAAGACAGCTAGCATCCCAACAAAAGGCGGTGAGAAAGCTCGTACTGGAACAGATCGTACGACAACAAAGACTGCTGAGAAGACTCGTTCGCCAGCAAAGACAACTGAAAAAGTACCTACAGCGACAAAAACTGCTGCGCAGACTCGTTCCCCAGCAAGAGAGAGTGCTGAGAAGAACACTGAGAAAGCCCATTCAGCGAGAAAGAGTGCTGAGAAGCCAACTTCCCCACCAAAGAACACTGAAAAAGCTAATACCCCTACTTCCCCAGAGAAAACTCCTACAGCTGAGAACAAGACTCCTGCATCATCTGGAAAGAAGTCAGGAACACAAGTTGCAGGGAATGAAACTGCAAATAAGGATCCTAAATCTCAAGAAGAAGCTGCTGACACCCCTGACCTAACTGTGAAACGGGTTCTTTTTAACTCAGTAACTCCGTATCTTGGTAAGCTTGCACCAGAGTCAAAGAAAGTACCGAAGAAAAGGACTAATGAGCAATTTGATGTTACTTCATTTGATTTTGGAATCTAGAAACTCAACCTGTATTTAGTATCGCACCATTGAAACATGAAACAATTGAACCAATTATGGGTCTACTACTTCTACTAGCTGCTAGGGTAGGGGGCAAAGTGCTCAACGTCGGTCTACTACTATTACTTCTCTAGGCTAGAAAGGGAAGTTGTGGAGCTTGGACTCCAAGTACCTTCAGTATCACAGCTATGGTTATCAGATCAGTGGTAGCCTCCTGAGAGAGAACTGCTATGGTCAAGAAATGGGAAGGAGTGCGCATGATCGCATAGTACCATAAACCATGACCTTGTAGTTTAAGAAGAGGAAAGTTTCCAAAGAAGCCAATACATACCTAGATTCCTTTTTTTATTAGTTGGTTTTTTTTTCGTATTTTCTAGAAATAAAAAAGAGTGCTTAAATTTACTAAATTTTTTGACCCCTCAGTTAGTTGTTAAAGTAGTTCTATCGAGGCCTCTACTGTTACCCCGCTGCATAACTGCCTGATCGTTCGTATATGGTGCATAGGAAACTGCTACTAGGATTTAAATGGAGTAAAGATTGGTATAAATAGGATACGCGCTATAAACTGAACAAAGAGGACGACGACGCCAAGCTTTTTTTTTAACAATTCCAGTATTTGATCTTAGAAAATTTTATATAAACCTTATCTACTGCTAGTAACTCTGATTCAAATGTGGTTTATGGAACCGAGTGATCAGTTCATTGTCTTAGCACTTGTTGGATAGTTGAAGATCGGTATGGTTGACGACTGCCATATTCAATTCAAGTAGTATCCAGGTGCAAACCTTCCTTTTTAGAACCCCGAGACGAATTTATGTGCATTGGCCGCCGCCTTCCTTGGCCACTGCTACAATCTCTTATTCTGTCACCGACCTTGTTTACCGCTAGATTTGCACGTATTGTGTCATTGAATAGTACGGGTTCCTGGGCCACTAGTCCGACCTGCTGTCTCAGCCAGCGCACTTGTAGGTTTTGTAGCTCTACTCCATCACAAAAAAAGATTTCGGGATCATAGAACCTTCAAGGGGTGCTATCACAGTGGACTTACCACTACAACTCTCTCCAACAAGCGCGACCTTCTATTTTTTATTAAAGAATGGTAAAGAAATTGGTGTTTATGTAACACGCAGTCTTGGATTTCGGTACCGTGTGGATAAATAATAAGGGTACATATGGGAATGTATGTGCCAGTAAATTGAATTCTTTCAGCTTTTTGGGTTTGGTGTTTGGGTCTCATGGCTCCAAATGGGAGTTGATTGAGGCTCTAACCTAAGTTGAATTGAAGTTATATATTCAGTATAAACTGGGACGGACCTATTCTTGTGCATACTGCTAGGTAAAAGAATCCTTTCAACAGCAGAGAGATATATAAAGAGCAATTTTTTAATAATTGCCAAAAATGTGATCCCGGGCGAAGCGTAGATCAAAATCCCTAAATACAGGTGCATTGGGGGCGTGCCGGGTAAGTGAATACAATGTTTTGTTGTTCAATTTCACCCCTAACATTTGTCAAAACTTTACCCTCGTCGCTGCTTGAATCAATCTTCGATTTTCTATCTAGAATTTCCACAAATATGGAAGTGGTTTAATCCGGCAACCTTAGTGGTATCAGACCCGATTGCACTTGTTCTTGCAACTCCAGTTGTAGATAGAACCAAAGCGAAGAAAACCTAGAAATAAAAAAAATATCATTAAAAAAACTTTCCATAATGGAAGAAAAGAGCATCGTATATATATGGAAGGAATTAGGGTAAAGGCTTTATTTAGGGAAAGATCTAGATGCACTATGTAAAGAAATCCTACTTTTGCTACTTCCTTTGCACCGAGGAGATAGAGCAACTCTCTTTCCACCGACCAGAAAGAAGCACCAGTACTTGCCGTATTTGGTCGGTTTCTCGGGGGGGGGAAGCGAGTGTTGAAAGAATCCATCGAAGAAGCAAATAAAAGGCACTTTAGAAACGATTTGAGAAAGCTGCTTGTACCTTGCAAATGCTTGTTTACTTTGCCTTCTTCCCAGAAAAGGTCCTCCTCCTCCACCCCCAACTCTGGCAGTACTCAAACTCTCTGGCGCCTCGGCTTGCAGAAGCATGATAGATAGTAGGTCTCGATACCAATGAAAGGAGAATCTTCGGAATCCTCTTTTGGTACTTCAATAAATAACAACTAAAGCAAGGGCATATCAATGTCCCAGCTCAATCCTTCACATGCCAAAGTCTTTCTTTCGAACACGTATAACGCGGAAAATGGAAATATTTGGTAATGATTTGGAAGTGAATGTCCACCAGTGTTGGGGTGCTTTCGCTTCTTCACGACCACCGATCGATATAAACCAATAGGTAAGAGAACAAAGAATTTCCAAGAGTAGCGAGTCAAATCATCAGTAAAAAGAACAAAGTAACGAGACCCTTTTATTGAGATCACAGGAGACGGGCCCCACACATCCGAATGTAACATTAGAACTGAAAGTGCCTAAAAGGCATTAGCTTAAAAAGGTTAGAGAGATGAAGCAATTCCAGTGCTTAGGCCACACTCTTTACTGCAGAGAGAAAGAAAGCGCATATTCAAATGAAATAGATTCTTCCAACCAAGGAGAGTAGTAGGTTTACTTTGGTATATGCACACGGGTATAACTTGCACTCCATTGAATATAGGGGGTATTTACTTGAGATATAAAGATCTACTTTAAATCCTTTTTTGAATCTCCACGCTCCGTGTTTAGTAAATAGGCCCAGCCAGGGACTGTGATGGGTAAGACTCGACGAGAATCCGTCCTCCCATTAGTCAGAAAGAGCAGTCCATTTCTATAAAACTCTCTTTCCTTTTGATAAAGATAAGCAAAGGAACTGATGCTTGAAGACCTTATCCATACTGTCCATAGGAATGAAAGCTCGCTATTTCAACTCGTTCAATTCACTCGACTCTTACTCCAACCCGACTAATAGGCCAACGAGGGGTGACCTAAACTATACTCCAATCCGCCTTGGAGCCTACTTCTCTTCCGAGAAAAGCTTCTCTTCCGAATCCAAGACTTGGTTCAAACTTTAAAGCAGCAAATCTGTAACCAAAGAACCCATAAATTCAGAGTTACCGAGACCCTCGCCTACTTTTCGAATACCGATAGACGCCTGGCGCAGTGCCGACCCCCAATACCAGCAATTAGGAGAACTTTTCACTACTTCGTCACGAGAGTAGACCATGATACTCATCAAAAAAGAAGAGTAGAAGATGATGTCAACGACTCGCAATCGGTTGAACTTGATCCAAATCATCCACCTATGGTCAGTACAACTAACCAAGCAGCGGTACCTTCTGAGCAACTCCCGTCAAACGATCAACGTGGAAAGAGTTACAGTAGTACGTAATCCTGAATTGAAGGCCGATCCCTACACCTCTACTGGCTTCGGAAATAAAAGAAGGGGCATACCTCAATACACCTTTTTTATCATCCTATCTATTAGCTCAGTACCCGGAGGGTAAGCAAAACATCTCGTATTAGTGAGAAATCGCCTTTCAAAATACCATTAGCAGAACCAAACAAATTCCTTTAACTTGACGTCTACTGAGCAAATCATTGTTTTTTCTTATTGTTGAGTTATGTGATTTCTATTTCTCTCAAGGATTTCAACAAGATGTCTTTTTTCCTGGTTTCAAGTCGGTTTGACTAGTCACTTCTGCCCCCTGTCGGTTAGGGATGCATGCGAAAAAGTACCGCCTGCAGCTTGTTTATTCAAGGTTTACGGACGCAAACAACGTTGATTGATGTGGTAGGGTAAGGTAAAGATAAAGGGTGAGACCTCATATCCCGCTTTTGATTTTCATCTTTAATTGGTGAACGTGTGAACTTTGCAGAGGATGTGAAATCCGTATCTCCAATAGTAGTGAGCGGAACTCCATCAGTAGATCCCCCCGCGGTCCCCTAGATCACCAAATTGATCGAAGAAAAAGAGTGAAAACGAAAAGAGAAAAGCAATCTACATACACTATATATGATAAAAGAAAAGAAAGACGAAAGAAAGAAACGTTAAGCAACGCGCCCTTTGACCCTGGGGAGAAGTTTGAGATGCTTTTTACATAGCTTAAAAATTTGTTGATGTAGGGACTTCTGGCCCAAGAGACCAATTCGTACAGAGTTAGTTTGGATTTTCATTCTACTGTTGCTACATGCAGAGCCTTGGAATTCGGCTTTGGTGTGAGTCTTGCTATGGAGGACGATAACCTTACCACTTACTTTATAGGCGGTATCTCACTTCTTACGCTCCTCTCTACTTAAGAACCCTAGGCAAAGCCCTACTCTTCTAAGGCTACGGATGACTCGATGGTTGCTGTGGACTTAGTTGCTGCCTCTTTTTCGCTGTCCACGTTTACAACCAGTTAGACTATTAAAATTCCTGCTTCTATTGTATCGCTACGAACGGTCATTGATTGGAATTTCAGTGCAGACTCAACACATCGCCAAGAATGTGCTCAGAAAACACTTTATTCTCAATCAATCTTAGGGACGGATAGAGTAAAGAACGATATAGTGTGGATTGTAACCTGACCATCTATACCCAAAACGCAAGAGCCTGTACAGCAAATCTAACAGAAGGCTGCGACATTAACTGAGTCAATAAGTTAGCTCACTAGGAACTACGCGACTCTCTATGATAATATATATATCCCGACATACACTTAACGAGTCATTATAGCAGATGCTGAAGTCTACTCCATTAAGTACAACCTTCAACTAATTGGTTGAAATACCACTAGATAGGAGAATCCGGGATCGAATATGAACTTTCAATTTCACTTAGACTTTGCGATAGCAAACCAGGAACGATATTTCGCTAATTACTACCAATCACGCCCTATTAACGATAAACAACTTAGTGCAGTTTCACCCGTTTTCATAATGCATTTCATTTTTGGATCGATCGGACGGACATGGTAGTTGTAAACAGAACTATACCGGACAAAGGAACGAGTCCAGCCGGGATACACAGCCAACTACTACCAATGTCACATCAGATTACCTATGATATTCATTTCAATCCATAAATACACTATGTATTCAATAACTATTATTGAAAATACACTCTATATAGAAACAACCAAACGGAACTAGATATGAGTTTATGGTTCAAAAAGCAAAGTAAAAGGATTTGTTTTCCAGAGCAAGATCAGACCTAGAACAGCTTTTGTCGTAAATAGTGAAAAAGCGGGAAGAAAAAGTGAAAGAAGCCCTTCTAGCAGCTGATTCGGGAACAATTGCTCTAGCTTAAGAAGGGAGGCAGTAGGTGCTTCTTAGCCACATAGCTGCTATAAAGGTGACCAAGCAAACGTCCCACACATTCAACGCTCCTAAAGGAAATAAAGGAAAGACTAAGCCAGCAAGGCATAAGGTCTTGTACACTTACCCAAGCTCTTGCTTGATGAGCGGTATCCACCTTTCTTGAAACTTTCCTTTGTCTTTTTGGCCCAGCGAGCGTAAAGAGCGAGCCGTCATTTAGAAGACATCAATTTCTCTTTTCCAACTGGCTGACCTCTTCTATCTATCTTGTGATATAATGAATTTGGCCTGGGATGGATACTATACTAGCGCCTGGAATGCTAAGCTCGATTGAGAGTAATGAACAGGATTTATGTTCCTACATACTAGAGGCACTTATCATTAAGCATTGTAGAGGGACAAAATGCTATGATCAGTTGTTGAGTAGTAGTCATGTATCAGGGACTAGGCATTTTTTAGTATAGGCATCTTAGTGGTAGTATGCAAAGCCAGTAGGTATACAAGGGGTGCGTATAAGGTATATGTACGGGATAGACCTTTCTTTGTGAATAGCTAGTTCAGTGACAAGGGTGTATACAAAGGTAAGCTTATATATAGGTTTCAAAAGCCAGTAGGGATAGCCAAGAAGATATACGTATTTCATAGAGCTAGCTTGGTAAGTTTATTTACAAGTAGTAGTGTCATGGATAAAGTCAAGAATAAGTGAGTAGTCAAAGGTAAACAAAACATGGGCAACAAGTCAGGTAGTAGTATCAGAAACACCGGTTTATGCGTATGGAGAAGCAAAATATAGGTAGCTTGGTATAATAGGCATGAGAGGAAGTACAAAACATTGGGTCTTAAGAAGCACGGTATAAAGTAGTAGGGCTACTAGGCATCTCTTTCAACGTTGTGATTATGAGTTCATCCAATAGTATAGCCAATCACGGACTAGGGATGCGAGATAGGGAGGCGTAATAGACATATGCTAGGAATAGGTGTTTTGGTCACTCAAGAGCGGCATATGGATAGGCCTATTTATACGGGTAAGCTCGCTCATAGGAATAAGCAGTCACAAGTCAAAGTAAGGGTATACGTAACTCATAGAAGCACGGGATGCGAATAAGAGAAGAGATAGGAAAGACATGCAAAGCATGGTTAAGTCAAGTAGGTCAGATAGGCAAGAAAGAGTAGCAGCAATAGATAATAGGGCTAGTAGGGCTGAGTCAAGAAGTAGTTAACTTGTGTCTATTGCCTTTCCCCCTTTATTACGAAATAGAGGTACCTGGGATAGGGCACTGGTCTTGTACGATAGGGAATGTAGGTAAGCTGGACTTGAAGCAGCTTAGGTAGTAGTAGTCTTTGCTTAGTAGGCAGGGGTACACGGCGAATCTAAGCGAGTTGAGGTAAGAGTTTCGTTTGAATAGGAGTTCGATGGCTGAGGAAAGTCTAATAGGGCTAGCGAGGTAGACATAAAGGGATGGTCCGGGCGGGAAAGAAAAGAAAGAAAGATGAACTTCGAGAAGGAAAGAATCTCAATATCGCAATGTCAAGAAAAGCACCTCCTCTAATCCGACCAGGAAAGACAGATATTCGAGAAGTTTCAATGTCGTACCTTCCTGGAAGAGAGATTCAATCTAGAAATCTCAATGTCGGGAATTCACCGTCCTGGAAAGATACAGTTAGCTACAGCAGGAAAAGATAGATTCGAAATCTAGCTATGTCCTTTACCGTCTTTGTACCGACTATGAAAGTTCGCTCAGGAACTCCTTTCGTTAGCTACCGAACCGGAAGGGAGGAGACAAAGATTAGATTGAAGTGTGGCCTAGCTTGATAGAAAGCTAGCAAGAGGAGCTACTCCTTAGTGAACTGAGAGATGAGAAAGGTTCCCTCTCGAAAGTAGATCAAATTACATAAATAAGGCCAATCTTGCAACGTTAATGGACCGTATAGCTCCCTATTACAGATGGCTTGGATCAAATAGGCCATAGAAATTGACTCATAACAGAAGCTAGAGGACAGATATTGATTAATCGTAAGAGGAGAACTGTGTGATGACCTGTGATTGATACATCCCGCATTCCCATTTCCTGAAGGCTAACCTAAGCCTACCTCTAAGCCCTAAGCCTAGTGCTCCGCGCCCAAACCCTAAGCTAGCCGATCCAAGCCAAGCCCACTATCCAAGCTACGACCCAACCAACGATCCAACTATCCAAGGCAAGCAACCTGCCCAGCAACCCTACACCCAAGTATATAATAGGTAATTATACTACCCCACAACCTAAAATTGGATGGAGCAAATTCTGAACTTTTCGTGAGGAGCCCAACAATAGCACTTTTTTCATAATTAAGAAAAAAACCTGAAATCTTTTCAAAAACCTTATAATAACCACTTCAGATAAAGAATCTTCTTATGATCTGCTTGTATAAATATGAGAGTATCATAAGCGTATTGTAAACTAACTATTCCTTGACCTCTACGAAACTTACCTAAACCGCCTAAATATCCCACCCAATTCTACCCCCTTTTGTTAGTTAATAGCTTGCTAAGGGAATCAGCAACTAAATGAAATAAAAGAGGAGATAGAGGGTCTCCTTGACGTAACCAACGAGTAACCCTAAAATACGATCCTAAAGAACCATTCAAATTAATACATGATTGACCACCTACTAAAAGGGACCTAATCCAGTTTATCTATCTATTTCCAGATGATATAAAAAAATCCCCACGAAAGAAATTCTCAATAAAATACCTTTTTCATTAGAAACCTTCGCCTTATGTAAGATCTCATGAGCACTTACTAGATTATCTAGAATATATCTACCTGGAATAAAAGCTGTATGAGACATATCTATCAAACTATCAATGACTAATTTCAATCTATTAGTAAGAAATTGAGTAAAGATTTTCTAACTAAAGTTTCAAAGACTCATCGGTCTATACTGTTTTATCGTCCTAGAATCCTGTGATTTAGGAATTCAAGTAATACTAGCCAAGTTGAATTTAGAAACATCTAAAGAACCCTCATAAAATGCATTGCATTAACCAAAGTTCTAAGATCAGGCTTCACTACATCCCAATATTTTGGATAAAAAGAAAAAGGCAAGCCATCAGGCCCAGGTGCTCCATCAGCATTACTATCAAAAACTTCACATCGTTTCTCATCTTCAGAGAACTTTGCCTCAAGCCTATTTCGATAATTTTCGGATAACTTATAATTTGGACCCCAAAAAGAACTATCTCACTCTAGTATCCTATCCCCTAAGAATTCTGTCTAATAATTTTCGATATGTGTCCTAATATTAGAAAGATTCTATTCTAATCTACCATCTATTTAGAAGGAAAATCTCATATTATTCTTTCGACGAATATTCGCCACAGTGTGAAAAAATTGAGTATTAGCATCCCCTTCTTTAATCCATTTACACTTAGCACGTTTTTTAAAAACTCTTAATCTTTCTCAATTTTATCTAATTCAGACCTTAAAGACTTCCATTGTTCACCAATTCTTAAAATTCTAGAGTTTGCTGTAATTTATCTAAATGATCTAAGCCTTGAATTCACTCTTTTTTCACTCCGTCACTTGCTTCCTGATCTATAAAGTTGGCAGAACTGAAGAGAGGTTTTTCTATTTTGAGGTTGGTCCAACCATTTTTTGGGATTTAGAACAATGGTCCTTTTATTATGGTTGATGGATGTGGGTCCTTTTTATCTAGAACATATTTCTGTTTATGGTTGATGCCTTTGGGTTGTTCTGATGTTGTGTAGTCAGTAGAACACTGCCTCTGGGTTGTTTTGATGTTGTAGTCAGCAGAACATAGCCTCTGGGTTGTTTATGTCTGCTATGGCTGTACTAGTTACTGATGTACTGTTGTCTTACAACTCTCAAGTAGAACAATGCCTCTGTACTAATTGTGTGATATGAAGGTTGTGTTTGTATTCTATTTGGTACTGAAACTGTCTTGCTTCATATATAGAATGAATTTATGTTTGCCTAACATGTTGTTGTCTGTCAGATAGTTGTATAAACAGAACTGATGAACATTCAATAACGTGGACATATCTTTCTGAAAAACTTTGTATATCCACATTCAAACATTAATTTTATGGTTTTGGTTATGACAGAGCAGTTATTCCTTTTTAGTAGTAACCAAAATCGTCTTCTTCTTTAACAAATCAAATGAAAGAACAAGAAATCCAATTGTTTTTTTACAGGGAAAGAAAACCTCAACGTATGTATCAGTTCAATGTGTGTATGTAGTACTAAAGTGTAGCAGTTATCCGTGGCATGGAGGTGCGTGCATAAACCATGTATGTACCAGTCAACTTTACCAGTCATTTTGTATGCTCTCATAAAAGAAGTTACATACTCAAAAAAGAACCATAGATATCAAAAACATAATACTAGATTAGATATCGAAAACAAACCATCATAAAAAAAGTTACTTCGTTCTGGGTTTTCTCTTCGATTCCTGGCCTTGCACGCACTTCCTTCTTTACTCCTATACTTTGAATAAGAGCCAAGTAGTAGTATACACTGAGTAGGACTACTACAATGACAAGACAGAAAGACTTAATTCCCATTAGTTAGTATACTTGTATTACAAACGTTTGACATAATACCAGCAATACTTCTCATTATATGAGAATTCTAGAATGAAAAGAACAATAGTTAGTTCAATCTAGATTTTGATATCTTCTGGATTGATAGGACGTAAGTGGAACGAAGCCACTACACAACTACTTATGATATTCTTTTCCAATAGAACAATTCCTTGCTTTTCTACTACATACATGGTGGTATTTTATAGTACCAATTCTAGGTTTCAAGAAGTACTAACAGCTACACTCGATAATATCACTGCTTCCTTTTCATAATAAGTGTAGCGTGGTACTACTATTATACAATATATGATCAATTGACTTGATTTGATACACGAATTGGATTCGAACCAATGCCTTTCTTTCGGCTCCATTCCGAATAAGGATCGTGTCCCCGCATGATCGGGGATTTTCACGAAATTTGCTCTACAGAGGAAAAGCTGGGGGGCTCTTCCACTATGACACCTAATAATAGAATATCCGGGTTGCTTACTTCATTAACCAAGGGGGTTTGCATGATCTCGGATATAGGGGACCTGCCTACACTTGGTCAAACAAGCGCTCACCTCAAGATCTGATATGCGAGAGGCTAGATAGAGCCCTTGCTAACACGCATTGGCTGCTAAAGTTAAAGTAAAGTTTCCAGAAGCATCCGTTTTTCATCTTCCACGATTCCATACCACCTACCGGTACTTTTGCGCACACATCCCAAGAGAATAAAGTCTAAACCAAAGTTGAAGGTCGAGCACTGGTGGTTACATCATCCCGATTTCACGGATGTGTGCAAGACGGGCAGAGGTTACGGGTCATGGGAAGGCGGGTTAAGTTCGCAGAGAAAAGGGCGTAGCGAGGTGGTCTAAGTCCAATCCAAGATCAGATACGAGATTGGTCCTGATTGAACACCCAATGTTAGAGTTACACCAGCAAAGGCATAGATCGGCACTAGATGAAAACAATTGAGATAAATCGGCGGACGTTGAACCAGAAAGTGCCGATTATTCCTATTATTTCTCGTTTGCGTTTAGAGTCTTTTACGAACCACAACCTACTCTATTAATTAAAACACTCAGTGCACCTAAAAGGATCATCAGGGTAAAGCTCAACTAGAGTACCGCTTACCATCCACAATCAGACGGTCAAACGGAGAGAGTCAATCAATGTGTGGAAACCTACCTAAAGGAACGGAAGCATCCAAAGCCTTCAATAGCGCTTTCTACGGATTCGCCGCTTAACTGCGCCAGCTTGAGGAAATAGAAAAGGAGTGACTGATAGCCACACTTTATGATTGTATGAGGCGACAAATGAAGCAGCGCCGGGCAGAGGCACTATCTATCTACAACCATCTCAATGTACCCAGGATCCTCATCATCTTACTTAGTTTTTGGTCCCTCCCGTCGTGTGACTCAATCAAGATTGTACTGGCCTTTACTCCACTTCGTTCACTACGTTCATTAGTAAAGGGAAATCTCCTTTCCTTCCGTGTTGCCGGGGCAGACTCATACACACTATTCTTCTCCTCTTCCCTCTTCTAACAAATTTTGTACAGAACCATTGCTACGTGTGTTGTAATGCCTACGAAAGTACTGACGTAGTAGCTGGATGCCTGCCTTGGGGTAGCCTCCTTATGGGTAGCATGGTTACCAGAGAGGGTTTGGAACCATGTGGTGGGAGGTGTGTTGGTGTGTGAATGACCGACTTTTGTAGACATGAAAGGGGTGGTTTTCTGTTCACTTTGAATAAGCCTACGTCGTCTCTCTTCCCTCACAATCATCAGTGTCTGAAGTTTCATGATGAATATTGGTTTCACATTTTATTGCTTACGTGAGGAAATATCAATTTTGAACTAGAATTTTTATTTGAGTTCTGATGAGGTAGATTCGCATTGTTGAAGAAAGCGAAGAAAAAGGATGCTGCTATGGCTTGCTTGTGGCTCTTTCTTCTATTGGCTAGTCTCAGGCATGAGAGTTTCAATTTCTTTTGAAAAGCAAGTGCGGCTCAGTCAGAAGTGTTAGTAATAGCATGAAGTAAGTTGTCGGTTCCAAGAGAGCATAAAAAGATCCGGTCACAAGGAGTAGATAAGTTTCGTAATAAAAACTTTGTATCAAGTCAAAATAAAGTTACGGTTATAAATAATAAAAGAGCAAATCCGATAAATCAAACTAAAAAGACTATGATCAGTTCCCCAAGGAAATGCGCCAGTTCGTCACAATCAATCTTCGAAAAAGTCGAGAAAAAACAAATGCCGGCGGACTCAACATCTAATCTTTTCTAGGCTTTCTTTTACTATTACTATTCTATTTTAGAGAAAGGCATCCTCTCTATACTCTAAACCCTTCTTGGGGAGAAGTCACTCTTCAAAGTGCTATATACGAGCAAAGGGAGGAGGTCTCTATGGATAGAGTTCTATCAGAACCCAACCCTGAAAGCTATGACATGGAGGGCCACAACTGATGAAGTGGCGGCTGCTAAAAGATCGGAGAAAGCGGAAAAACTCAGTAAGTAAAGAAGACTCGGTCCTATAATGCCGAGTTCCTAGTTCAAGTTATGGTTACTACCCGAAGAGGAAAGTGATTCAGATTATGAAGTTTCCGAGAGGCGCCTAAGGCTAAGATAAGGTTAACATGGGAAAGAAGAAGACAACAAGATTATGGCTGGCAGCCTTATCATCGAATTCGATTTCCACCGAAAAAAACTGGTTGGTGAGAGGAATTGATGCTCAGTAAACTCCAAACGTAGTGAAGGATTTTCCGGTGGGATTGGCAGAATACGAATGTGGACAGAAGTAGCTGTCAGGCTTGGAACCTCATTCACATAGAGATAAAAAGACTGAAACCAAAAAGAATTACTAAACAGAATGCAACAAAGAATCCAAAGGTAGGACCATAGGGGAATGAAAGGAGTATTATTTGGAAGACCTTGGGGAAGGTGAAGTCGGAGAAGCGTATCATTCTCTCTGGCACCCCGTTTCAGAATAACTTCTTGGAGCTCTGACTCTTACTTTTGTGCTTGGTTGGTCCGATTGAGAAGAAGAGGCCTTGGGTGAGTCAAAAGAGAGATGACAAATAAAATAAGTATATATATATATAAATCATACCTGGAGATCGGGGAAGGGCCTCCAATATCTCTCCCTCCTCGGCCGTATCTAAGTTCTCTAAGGCTGGAGCCATATCTGGCATGGCGATACCTGAATGAAAAGAGTAAGTCCAAGAAATGCCGAAAATGGAAACTAAATATACAAGATCATACCTGGAGACCCGGGAGGAGTCTCAATGGCCGCTACGGCTGGCTCCTCGATAGGAACAGCAGGTGAATCATCGACAAATGCCGCAGGCATGACAGGTGGCTCCTCCACAACCGTCGCAGTCACCGCGACTGGCTCTGATACAACTGGCTCCGCCATGACTGGATCCTCTGCGACTGGCACAAAGAGCTCCTCCGTAGCCTCAGCTGCTGGTAGATCCATAGCCGCATGTGCTGGAACACAACGAAGCGTCAGTCGATGGATATAAACATTGACAAATATGAAAACGAACCCGATTGGGAAACATAAGCATACCTGGCTGTGAGACATCTGGTCCTGCAGGAGTTTTCCACCTTGATCTATTCGTCCGCAACTCTCCTCCCTACCTCTATTCACACGGACCCAATCCACTTTCCTCTCTTTAAAAGAAAGCTTATCCGGGGCCTTACTCTTTAATCGATAAAAATATACCTAAATCCTATGCCTAGTGCGAGACCAGATCT
Source organism: Carex kokanica (assembly GCA_025461125.1). Classification (NCBI taxonomy): domain Eukaryota; kingdom Viridiplantae; phylum Streptophyta; class Magnoliopsida; order Poales; family Cyperaceae; genus Carex; species Carex kokanica. The sequence continues at coordinate 2,961 of JAJGRX010000312.1, read as the reverse complement.
CAACGTAAATATGACTTGATTTACTTCGCTGACCTTGTCTTCTACACACCACCCAATACTGCAACTATCCCTTCTCCGGGACCTACTTGTGAAAATCTCTTTGGTTTAATTAAATAGTTATCCCTCTATGAGTGCCATATGTCGCTTTCAGGCTCTCTTTTTTCTTCACTGGCAAATCAGCTTTCCTTGGAGTTTCAAGCTAGTAGGCTTTCGGTAAAAGAAGAGTTTAATGCCGGGCGCAGTGGATTGAACTGAAGGCCAAACTTGCCTTGGGTACCAAACAATGGCCAAATGAATACCGAAAGGTATCTGGATCTGGCTTATTTAGGGAAAAGTGGCCTCACCTCAGCAACCGGATTGGGTTTTGTAGATTTCACATTCAATAAAATCCTCGTAGGTGAAACGTCTTTGACCTAGGTTTTCACTCCCCACCGCCTACTTTCCGAGCCGTACACTACCAAACTTCAGGGAAATCCGTAACTCGACCGTAAGTCAGTTCTCTACTTGACTCGCCCAACACTGAAATGCATAATTCTCCTACTTTTATGCCATCTAGCCTACTTTTAGAGTATAGTACTTTTTGAATGAAATCTGGCTACCATGCTTCAATTTCTTTCGACCTTTGAGTGGTGACCCTCGAAAGATTCAGTTAACGAGGTATAAGACGATGGAAGGGAGGTGAATCCTTCTCAGTTCTTTCTTACCCGCGGAGAAAGGGAAGGAATTCTGCTAGCTCCCTTTCTTGATCTAGGTAGGACCCCTACCGTAACCTGTTCTGAGATCTTTATCCGAGCCTCTCTTGCTTGACTGCCCGTCTCTTTACTTAAGAGGAACCTCCGCTGTGAATCCGGGAGTTGAACAAGAAGAAAGAAGGGTAAAGCAATTTTTCGGGAAGATTTCTTTCCTAGTGGAATGATTAGTCAGGGCAAAGAAGAACATTCAGGTTCCTTATTGTCTTCCAGGGACTACCAAGACTCAAACTTTTCTTATTTCATCATTGCTTTGTGCTTGATATTCTTTCGGCAATGATAAAAGAAAGAGCGAGATGTGGCCTAGTTGCATGCTCCAGGTATAGAACCCACCAATAGCTAAAAAGAAGATACTTGACCTTTGACTATTTTTGAAAACAGACAGACAAAAGCGACCAAGGAAAGCAAAGTATGGTGAGGAATGAGCTCATGCAAGAGTGCTTTCATAGCACACATCTCCTTGCTCAGTGTCAAGTTTGTTAAGAAGCAGGAAGTAGGGCATCATCTATGCTAGGCTTTTGAAGACAGAACTGATATATGCATTGATCATTCCTTTTCTCTATTCAGCATGCAATCAACGTATTAGAAAGTGAGCGCCTCCCTCACACTATGTCTGATTTCACTTCTTCTTTCAAGCCATACCGCATCCCTTCTTCTCTTCCGCTTTTGGCGAGTATTTTCTTAGATAATGTAGAATCAGTGGCATCAAAAAAAGGGATCCACACTACAGAAAAAGGAAGATATGGTTTTGGATGGTGAAACTGTTGGAAAAAGGGCTACTTTGATGTGAAAGAGGTCGAGTGTAACGGTTGTGAAACGAGCAGGAACGCGAGCGAGTCAAAATTCCGCCGATAGAGTACGAGACATCGGTGTCAAAGGTGGAGTGAGCAACCATATGAATAAGCCCTTAAAGGGCGAGCGAAGGAGGAGATGCATTTTGAGTACTGCTTGGTGGTACTGTCCAAGTGGGTCATAATATCTTTCTGATTGATTTCTTCCTTTCCCATGACGACTAGGAACGGGCAAATAAAGAATTTCACTTTGAATTTCGGACCTCAACATCCTGCTGCTCATGGTGTTTTACGATTAGTATTGGAAATGAACGGAGAAGTGGTGGAACGTGCGGAACCCCATATTGGATTACTCCATAGAGGGACTGAGAAATTAATAGAGTACAAAACTTATCTTCAAGCTTTACCTTATTTTGATCGTTTAGACTATGTTTCTATGATGGCCCAAGAACATGCTTATTCTTTAGCCGTAGAGAAACTTTTGAATTGCGAGGTACCTTTACGAGCTCAATATATACGAGTGTTATTTTGTGAAATAACTCGAATTTTAAATCATTTACTTGCTTTAACTACTCATGCTATGGATGTGGGAGCATTAACTCCCTTCCTTTGGGCTTTTGAGGAGCGAGAGAAATTGATGGAATTCTATGAAAGAGTCTCGGGAGCCAGGATGCATGCCAGTTTCATACGACCTGGTGGAGTGGCACAAGATCTGCCTCTTGGCTTATGTCAAGATATTGATTCCTTCACACAACAATTTGCTTCTCGTATCGACGAATTAGAAGAGATGTTAACCGGCAACCGTATCTGGAAACAACGATTAGTGGATATTGGTACTGTCACTGCACAGCAAGCAAAGGATTGGGGATTCAGTGGTGTAATGTTAAGAGGTTCTGGGGTATGCTGGGATTTGCGAAGAGCAGCACCTTACGATGTGTATGACCAATTGGATTTTGACGTACCAGTAGGTACCAGAGGGGATTGCTATGATCGTTACTGTATCCGTATCGAAGAGATGCGACAAAGTGTTCGGATCATTGTGCAATGTCTTAATCAAATGCCTAGTGGCATGATCAAAGCCGATGATCGTAAGCTATGTCCTCCATCACGATCTCGAATGAAACTATCTATGGAATCCTTAATTCACCATTTCGAACTTTATACAGAAGGTTTTTCTGTACCAGCTTCTTCTACCTATACCGCAGTAGAAGCTCCTAAAGGAGAATTTGGTGTCTTTCTTGTCAGTAATGGAAGCAATCGTCCTTACCGTTGTAAAATAAGATCACCTGGCTTTGCCCATTTACAAGGACTCGATTCTATGTCCAAACATCACATGCTAGCAGATGTAGTCACCATCATAGGTACTCAAGATATTGTGTTTGGAGAGGTAGATAGATAGGACTACGTCTTGCTCAGGACCT